>JAVQJG010276309.1:0-40507 GCA_036024015.1 Craterocephalus amniculus
ATAAAAACAACCCCAAAATCCTCTTTTCAACAATAGATAATATCTTAAACCCAGATTCCGTCATATCCAATTTTAACCCAACAGATGCTCTATGCGAGGAGTTTGCAGACCACTTCATGGGTAAGGTAGACACTATAAGACGTGATATCTTATCATTTCAAAATAACATTATTTTAAATACATCTGAGTGTCTGCCTTTACCGGAGGAAACACTGGACAGTTTTGCCCTGGTTAACGCTGTGACACTTAATAAGGTTTTCTCTGGGTCTGGGTCTAGGGTGAACCAATGCACAGAGACGGCCCTTTTAAAGATTTTAAGTGATCTTAGATTAAATTATGACATAAAGAATACAACAGTGTTGGTTCTCTTGGATCTAAGTGCTGCTTTTGATACCGTTGACCACACTATTCTTTTATCTCGTTTAAAGCAGTTCGGCCTCTCTGGTATGGTTATCAAGTGGTTCACCTCATACCTCACAGACAGGACATTTATGGTAAGCATGGACACCTACTCCTCTAGGGTCCGAGAGATTACATGTGGTGTGCCCCAGGGTTCGGTTTTGGGCGCAGTGCTTTTTAATATACATGCTCCTCTTGGCGGGGTCATCAGGAGACATGGGGTCAACTTTCATAGCTATGCTTCTGTGCTTAATTATATATAAATGGGATAATTGAGTTTAAATAGTTCACTGAATGCTAACATGGATGTACAGCAAAGCTAATAATTCTTTCCCCAGTTTTTACAATGTGTCTGCAACCAAAGCATAAGGCTGCTTTAATCCTGGCATATTTCTGAATTACTCACAACCTTTAAGGATTTTGATTTAATCCATGAGATAAAAGTTTTGGCCTCATTCTATTAAAAACAAGGACCAGAAACAGTCTTATTCATTTATTTATTTATTTGTTAGTTTGTTGTTCTTTTTATTCCTAGCATTTATATAAACTGTAGGGATTTGCCATGAAAATGTACACATGGGCAACCACAGATTTCCAACCATCTGATTCCAAAAATATGAAAACAGGATTTTTCACATCTTCCGGCATGTCTTTTCTCACCTTTTCACTTGAATTTTCATCCTTCGGAGTTTATTAAATTTAGGGAACAATACTGGCAATCATCAATGAATCCTTTCCAAACGGTTTTTTATTTTATTTTATTTTATTTTTTTCAGCCTTGATTGTGTATTTTAGTTGCAGTGTCAAATAAACTTCATTTCAGATGTGGGGGAAGCAGCTATTGCTGTGGCGTTATCCTGGAATACAGACGAGGCTGATGGCTGCACAGAGCTTTCTTGCTTCGGTCTTCATGGAGGCTGAAATTAGACGCTGCAAGAGCTGACAGGACAGAGAGGTGCTGGCAGATCCGTCTTTCAGCGCTAGAATTTCATCTTGTAGCTTCTGTCACTTTTGACCAGGCCTGTTTGGAGTGGCAGTAAGGGGCTGTATGTCTGTCAGTAGTGTGTATTATTGCTGTCTCTCCTCCACATCCACAGCACCGCGTCTGTCATCTCTTTGTGCAGACGTCTCTGCAGACACTTTGCGGGTTTACCAACCGGTCTGGCATGTTCACCGTTTCCTATCTCCAAATCAAACGAAGTAACTGGAATTCATGCATGCACATCTGAACAAAGTACTGGGCTTTAGTATTAATGATTATGTTGGACTGTATTCTACAAACATGCTGTACAAAGCTTTACTTCAAAATGTGACTCCTAAAGTAAACATGACAACAAAAGATAAAGGAAGAAAGGAAGACAATAGTCTTTCATTCTGTTTTTCCCTGCAGTGGGAGCACTTTTTCTTAGATCTTTTTGCTGTTGTCATCGTCTTCAGTAAGTATGATAATTCCACCGTGCCTCAGCAAATTGCATGGACACCCAAGTCACTGACCCATCAGGACTACGATATGCATGCATGGAGAATAATACCGTTCTGTCAGTTAAAGTCTTTTTTGAGGAACTGCAGTCTCTCCGTGCCCGTCCATGCATGCTTGCCTGTAATTTACATGGAAGCGTGCACACATGACAGCACACGAATGTGCAAGTCTGTACGACGAGAGCTCCTTGCCATCTCCCTCAGGTGGAGAGCGCGGAGATGGTGGACCTCTGAGAAGAGATGCTACAGATTTCCATGTTTGTGAAGGAGCTCCCTCCCTCGCTGCTGCAGTCAGGCACGGAGGAGGAGGAGGAGATGATGTTCTTCAGCCTGTGGAGGGAGATGATGAGCAGCGTCAGCAGGAACACCAGGAGGCCGAGGAAGAGCCACACATAGACGTAAACATTGCCCTGGCGTCCCGGGGATGAGGCCGCCGCCGATGTGGATGCAGAGGTCGGGGAGAAATGGAGGAAAGTACCGTTGTCTATCGGAGTGATTCCAGTCTCATTAAGGTCCGCCAGCACGACGTCCATCCCTGACATCCTGGATGACTTTTTTTTACATAAGTTTGCAGGGGGGAGAGAGAGAGAGAGAGATAGAAAAAAAGGTTGGAATTATTGAGAAACGGCAGAAACTCGCAAAACTCCAACATTAATTATTCAAACGACCTGTGGGAGGAATTCTCTTCTGTCTGCTGGAGGTGCCAGAGATTTCCTGCCTCCCTCCAGGAAACTTCAGCCCAACAGAAGCTTGCTGACAGAAGAGCTTTCACCCACATCCTCGCATGAGCTGCAAAGAGCCTTCGGTTGGAGATTAAATGGAAAACTGAGCATTTCTGCGCTTCTGATTTTGCACCAACTATTTACACACTTCTGCCAGCTGACAGCTGCACGCAGTCATGATTTCTTTTGCATCCTTGAAACCACATTCAGAGTCAACAAAACATGAACATGGAACTTATTTTCACCATGTTAATCAGTTTGATATTAAGTAGTATTTAATGCTGAAAATGATTATTACAGATGAGGAATTGAATATCAATTCAATATTTTTGTAAAACAACTATTTGTGCTAAAATGCAGAAATCTATTAAGTCCCCCTACTAAAATCTGAACACAATATTGAAGAAGGCAATAAAACCTCTTAATATTCACTCAAATGTATAAACATTTTATTATGAAGCACAGTGCAGAAACCAGGTGATGGTCTAGTAGTTTTATCATACTTTGCATGGAAATTTCATGGAAGCTGCTCCGATCATTTCTACATGGAGTAGAGCGTTACAAACAGCAGGGGGCGTGCTTGCCCCACTGAATGCCCACCAGGCTTCTGGCCGGACCGGAAGCAGTGTCTGCTTCTAAATGAAGGCATCCTTATCTGATGAAATTAAACTCCTCATAATCAGCTTTCACAAAGTCTGCTGAGAGCCCGTCCTCGTCCGCGTATAAATACCGTCGATAATGTTCCACCACAAATTAGCGCGTGGCAGGAAACTGAGTGGAGGAGGTGGAGTGTGGGTTGTGAAGACAACATGCTCGGTGACAGATGGAGTCAAAGAGGAAGAGAAAGGCTGGTTTGCATTTGGCTCGGGCCAGCCTTGTGTCTCGACTTGATCTATGACAGCGGAGAGAGAGAGACACTTCAAAGGGAGGAATAAATGACCATGACTCGAATGAAAGCAAAAGGTCAGCACACACTGCTCATCTCACAGCAGTGTGCGCTCACTTTGCTCTTATCTGCCAGCTCTGCCCTCCTTTTTTTTTCTCCATTTCATTATTCATTTCATCATGCCCCATATATTCATGCCCGGCCACTTGCATGATGTTCAGGGGAATGGAGTAAAATATATTAGCTCTGCACAAGCTGTTTGAACTGCATTAACTGTACGTGTGGCCCCAGATCATTGTCAGTGTTTATTTTATTTTTTTGCGCAGCAACAAGCGCACTAGAAAACACTAAATGCATTTTAGATGGCCCCGCAGAAAGAGTGCTGCTATTGTTACAGTTATTGTTACAAATATGTTTTACACAGGGACGAGTGGTTTACAGTTTGTGTGTCATGAGTTTCAGGCATAGATAAAAGTACTGATATATTGATGTTCTATATAAAAGTGTATAATTGTTAGTAGTAATGTGTAACAGTTTTTATAAAGTTAAATATGCAGTGGGTATACTGTATTTCATTACATCATTCGTTATGTTTTGTTAACCATCATGCACAAGTAACACAACAGATTCTAGGCCATATAATGAAGCAACACTGAAACAAAATACTCTCTTTTAAACATCAATAAGCCATAGCATGTAGTTAAGTGACACCTCTATCAGGTGTGAGTGTGATCACTCAGTTATAAAGACTCATTAGCAGTGTTTGCATGAATTGAAAAAAAAAAGAAGCATCAAAGCCACATTAAGTCTATCGTTCTTCTTCACACGGAGGTCATGGCAAGTCTGAGGTAGTGTTTGGTAATGTATTACACGGATTTGTGTTAAAAGAGAAAATGACTGAATTAGAAGCCTAGGAACTGTGTAGCTTTGCGTATGTGGAATCTCTGCAAGGTTGCAAAGCATTAATTGTACACCAAAGGGAGTTCGCTCCCACAGAAGACACTGTCTCTTGATATGCCTTGTTTCCACATTTGTATACAATATTGCATCCTCATAAGGTTGGCTCACTTAATGCAAAGCACACAAGTTTCCTGAGCATTGCAGCTGAAAGTTACCTCAGTAAAAGCCAGTAAAAGTTTATTTTGCATTCTCAATCATCGTGTTAAAATTTTGGTGTGACAGAGTTGTGGTTGTCATCTGCAAACATAATTGGTGAGAACACATTTGTTACATTAAATAAGTCATTTATATAAATAAAAAAACAAAAGGGGTCCAAGAATGGACCCATATGGACTATTTTTTTTCAAATATTTTCAAAAAACAGGGTAAGATGGATATAGGTCTATAGGTCTATATTTTATGAGATGGGATGGGTTGTCTGCTTTGAACAGAGGAATGACTTTCTTAACTTTTCGCTCTGGTGGTACTACACCTGTTTGTAGAGACAAGGAAAAGACATAAGAAAGTGGTTGTAAGATAAAACTGGTATGTATTGCTGAAGGTTTTACAACATTGCTGTTGGACATCATTTCCAATTTGCTGTCCTTCCAGTCATTTGAAAGGAGCAGCATCAGTATATCCTGTTATTACTAAGTTTAAGATTCTTTTTATGTTGCTGTGGAGCATCATTAAGTCAACACTGTGCCTGAATTTGATTTGATCTTTGCCTTTGAACAAAATTTGAATGTTATTAGAGGTTTGCTATGAAACTTTATTTCAGTGTTTCTGTTGAATCTTTAAAGTTGTTATTTTTATTTATATAATTTTATGCTTTTTATGAAATTATATAAAAATAGTAAAGATGGATATCACTAATTTGATTGGTGAATTTGGTTTTTGTGAGCTCTTTCTAATCCGAAAGTAAATACATGGACTGAATTGGACAGTATCTTTAAAATGCCTTAGGAGCACTATTATTGCTAATTGGTACAATGTGAATACACGGAGCTGAGCTGAACTGAAATTAAATTAATGAAACATTATTTTGAAAATGTTTTTATGCTTTCATGCATAGTATCCCATAGAGTGGACACCTATTTAACAGATTTTTTCCAGTATATTCATGGCTGGGGATGGAACATTTGTAATTTTACTGCTTCAGTGGACATAACTGAGTCATGCAATACACTGTCACTTACTGTAGATTAAATATTTATATATGTACATTCATACATTGTATTAACCAAACTTTCTTTTGTAATAAACAGGAAAAGAAAACAATACAGCCATTTTTTCAATCAAATATTCATATTATAGAAAAAGGGTAAAATAAGTTCTCTGTGTCTAGGATCAGCAGTATCTTTGACAACCCTGGCTCTGTGACAAGCTTTTCTACCCCTAAAGGTAGAATTAGGCATTCCATTTTCAGACAGCAATGAATTATAGAGATGACCTTGATAGAAAGTGTTAGCAGTTTCATTTGGAGAGAAACTTTCCTGAGTCTTCTGGAGCTTAAACAAACCATTCTGTTTCCAAACTCTTTCTTGTTTCTCCCCATTTATTTGCCCTCTTTCATGTCTCCCTCTGGATTGTACATTTGACAAGAATTCTGGTCCCTTTCATTTGCAGCCCTAAAGTACCTTCGGGGCGATGCAGATAATAATGAGGATGGATGAGTTGGGGTGGCTTCTCTCTGTGACTGCATGCTCTCTTGCCCTAACTTTGTTTTCTTTATCAAATGTTCCCTGTAGTAGTTGCAGCTGTGGAAAGAAAAAATGGGCTTTTGTACGCTTTGATTGTTTCTTTTTTTCCCTCCACACTCTTTTCAGAATTATCACATTTGCATTCACTGCACAGAAGCAGCCCCCCTCCTTCTGCAGTCTTCCAGCAGTGAGTTGTCTCGGTTTTTTCCCTTGCCAACCTCACTTTTTAACTGACTTGCATTAATTTAACTCCATAAATGATTCATGACAGCCTGCATTTCAGGTATAGACGCCACATTTTGGGTTCCACTTTTCTTATATTCATCACTTTAACCGCGGTTATATACTTCTTTCTGTCCTGCTCTTTGCTTCTCTGTATAGGTTGCTGTCCTTCCTAATATGTTGTTTTCAAATCTGTGATGAAGCTTGCTCATTGTGAGCTGAAGTGGCTGATAATTGTGCTTAATGATGCTTTTTGTATCCAGGCAACAACATACGCTGAGTTCTTTTTCAAGCTAATCTACTTTAAAAGGGCAAGCCGTGCAGTCCTGCAGAGTCGGAAGAGGTTAGACATACGCATGCATTCACACACCCGCCTACACATAATACATGCCGGTAGTTACTTTACTAAGGATTAACAGCAAATGTAATTCAGGCAACACTAGGGGCTAATTGGGAAAAAATGTGTCTTCATTTTTTACGAAATATTATGACTGTTAAAATTTCCTCTCTGGTGCATATTTAGATTGCGTTTATTTCTCTTTATTAAACCAACTGATCCAAAACTTAATAGAAAAAACCCCTGAACTACATCCTTCAGTTAAATAGAAAGCTGGAGAGTTTAGTTTCTCCTTTAAGGGAAAAACTTGTCTAAGAGAGAAAAGCTTTTTTTTAAAGGTGTTGTAGCCTCAGGGACACTGTAGGTGTCATTTCTCGTTTACCTTAATCAGCTAAAGAAAAAACACAACATTTTGATCAGAGCCAAACAGAAAAGTTGAACTATTAACAGCCCTGTAAACAGACTGAGAGCGTCAGCTGTTTTTAAAAAATATAATATTCCAATTTAAATTGATGAACACAACCACACCAAAAACCAACCCAGAAGCATTAACTAATTTTCCTTTCATGCCTGTTTCATGATTACTCGGGGGACGACATTTTACCTACCGACGCAATTTGACTTAGAAGAGCCTCCCCCACACACACATACAAATTCGTGCCGCTCTTTTAACCTTCAACTGAACAAATAATCACTCAAACGTATCTTTTGTGACACATGGCTTGATGTTGTTCAGGCTGCATAAGAAGTCCAAATTGACTTAATTAGTTTCTTTTATGTGCCATTGTGGTGAAAACATCTTGTTTATAAATTGAATGTGGTCCTAAGAGCACACCGGCTTCACGATATACCCCTCTCACACACAAGACTGTAGTCAGTGTTATTGATGCAGGCCCAGAGGTTGTTTTTCCCTATCTGTTGCTGCTCCTTTAATTGCACCAGCAGTGATGCCATGTCTCTGACTCCAGGCAGGCCAAAGCTAATCTACAGGGCATCAGCAACAAACCAATTATTTTCCAGGGGAATGTTTTTAAAATTACCTTGATCTCATGTCTTCTATCCCCACTTTGTGTGATGGATCTGGGTTTTCTTTTCTGTTGTGCTTATTTTGTTGTGCAAAGTGTGGCTCCTTTGCTTTAATACGTCTCCCACTGAGCTGCAGAGCCATTCTTGTTAGTCTTTTTGGGCTCAGCTGTTGCTTTTGCAATCTGTTTTTGTTTTGCAGCGATGGGGGCAAAAAAACCCTCCTCTATCTTCTTAACAGTGGAGGACTTCTCACGGCTGGATTTCATAAGGGACTGCTCATCGAATAAGCAAGCCCAGTTTGTGGTAAGAAGACCTCTTGTCCCTGTGGGGTCAGTCTTGTTGCAGGATTACAAAATTGTTCAGAACTGCTCTGTGTAGTGTCTCATATGAAACTATGTACAGCTGCACTGATCTCTGGGAATTTTCCATCAGAGGAAAGGTATTTGTCTCTTCACAGACTCTCTGGACATGTTTAGAGCTGCTTTTGCATATCTCTCTCTGAGCTGATTCTCTGTTTGTCCAAGCGAGTGCAAGCAGCCCAAATGGCCTGCCATGGTCTCCATAAGACCGAACAGATTTCCCTGTACTTCAAATGATGTGCCACACCACTCCACCCTTCCAGAGCATCTAATAAAAGATGCCTCTTTGCTTCATTACCTGACTTAAGCTAAGGTATTTGAGGACTTCATCAATGCCTTCCTCCAGACGTGCTCCTCCTTTTCACTTTTAGATATGCCTCCTTTCTTCAGCTATTTTGCTGTCAGCGCTGACTCCTTTGCTCTGTCAGTACAACCTTCGCTTTACAGCCTTCCCACCTGCCTGTCTGGGGCGGAAATATTTCCCCTTGGAGCTTTTTTTTCTTTTTTTTGTTGTTACCTTTGCGTTTGTCTCTTCAGTCTTGACTTGAGCATATGTTTTGCCTGAATATACAGACGCTGAGTTTTTGACACCGAAAGCTCTCTTTGGTCCAGAACAGACTCCCCCCTTCGACCTGCACAATCTCTGCAAGTCGCTTCTCGCATCACCTCATCCTCTGCTTGTGGAGCACACTCTGCCAAACTCCTCCTGAGACGTTTCGCCACAAAGCTTCCTCTGCTCCCATTTTCCAATCTGTTCCCTCCACCCTTCCCGTTTTTTCTTCCTTCTTTGAATAATCTTCTTCACTGTCACTCCTCTATGTATATTCTGCTCAATTTGCCTCGTCTAATGTGTCCTGTCCACAGAAATATCCTGCTCTGCCATCCTTTTTTTAATCACACTTTTTCATTTTCTAGTGTGTATCTGTGTAAAGTGTGTGTTTTGACCGATTATATTCAAATTATTTGTGTACATACTTTTACATTTTAACAACATATCATTAAAATTCTTTTTAAAACAGTGTTTACTTGAAGAAATCTGGAAAGAGCTATGTTAGCTGCAGGTTTTGTCTAAAGATTAGATTTTCTATGATCTTCTGTTTTTATGGCTACTATGTGCATAGTTTCCTTTACTAATGTATGAATACTATTTAGTCCATTCAAGGCCAAAGAGAAGCAGCATTTCCAATTAAACCTCATATTCTCGGTGAGAGAAAGCCACCCTGGTGATTTCTCCAATTTTAACGATCCATTCTTGTAGGGCATGTAAATATTTACTAAAATCACAAACTAGTTACAAACATTCTGTTGCCGACTATGTTTTGACATTAGCCATGCACTTCATGAATAATGGACAAGATCTAGATATACCACAAATGTCATGGCATTTGGGCCATGTCCTCTGTGTGTACGTGTGTGCATCCGCATACTTTCACTTTTTTTTTCACACCACACGCCTGCAGGGAAAAAAAAAAAAAAAAAGCAAACTGAGCCAAAAGCAAAAATACCAGGAGCGGTCTTGATCTGCTTATGAGTGCATGCGCGAATGAGGAAAAAGTTTTCCTTACCTGTCAACGCACACAAAGACTCATCCATATATAATTTCAGCTCAAACAGCAGATTCCGCCCAAACAGAAATAAGAAGTAGAAAGAATTTCAAACATGTTAAATATCTCATGCTGTAAGCCAGATCAGCTGAAAACAGACCTCAGGCTCAATCACATGAATTCCCAATGGCTCCTGCAGCCCCAAATACCACAGATAACCCACACAGGGGTTGCAGATACGCTGAAATGATGAAAGTATGAAGAAAGAGGTGCTTTAAGCTGTGACACTGGCTCCCTACAAATTCCATTTTCTTTCACAAGATGATTATTTCAGTTTTTTACCCTCTTTGTATTATTTTACCATTTAGTTTTGCGTATGAAGATGCCCTTTTAAAAACACTTATATACCCATATATGAGCCACAGCCGTGCACATTTAAAGAAATACACGTAAGTGGAATAGATCTGCAAAACAACAGAGTTGAGTTTGTATTCATTGCTTTTACATTTGAATGACAATGTATCTGGCAGCACACCTGAATGCACTCAGAGCTACCGCAGGGGTCGAGCACCACTGTTACCAGCTGTTATCTGAATCTCTCAGATATTCAGGGCATGAAAGTACGGATTTTCAAAAGGCACAAATTGGGATGAGATTTCAAAGGTGCGCAGAAGGCTTATTATTATCGACAGTAAGATAAGATGAACTAAAACCCACACAGACCATCAGAAACTGTGATCGCTCTGCATTGCAAGCATTGGACGGGTTTTTGGTCAGCGGCCAGTGTGGATAATGAGTTCTGTTGCTTTGATGTCTGAGTATTTTGTGTGTGTGTGTGTGCTCTTGTTAGTTCATCCCAATTTTTACACCTTTTACCCTAATCTGTTATGCTCCCAATACTCCTGAGTGCAGCTGCCAGTGAATTAGATAGTGACACCGTGTTTACAGGCAGCTCATCTACTTTTGCGCGAGCGTGGTGACTCATTTATACAAACCCTTGTTTTGTTCCCATTGCACTGAGAGGACACTTTCATACCTTCTTCCATGGTTTTTTCTCTCTCTCTTCATCACTCCGGGGGCACAAACACTCCACTTATCACTCCTTTTTTTCTTCCCCAACTGCCCCATAAAAACAGCCGCTCATTTCCAAAGTTGGCGAATGGATGCATAAATGAATATTTCCCCCCTTACATTAACCTTGTTTACAGGATGCAGCAGCTTAGAAGAGCAGTAATGTCTTCCCCGACTCTCTTTCTGTCAGCATCCCTTCAACAGACCTGAACACTATAAATGCTCTTTAAACTACTGAATGAAGTTCCAAGTGAGTGAAAAGATGAATTTGAGGTGAATTTGAGGTGATTACTGGCTTTTTGTATTTAACAAAAATCCCCTCTAGCATATCAGATTAACACTCCCTTTCTATGTCTCTTAAAAAAAAAAAAACTATTTGGAAACCTTTTTTTAAAATTCAGAATAAAAAATCAACAGTGAAGGGAAGGAATAGTCACTGACCATTTTTACGTGTGAAGCAGCTGCTCCTTGCTCACTTTGTGAAGAAATCCATCCCGGGTTCAATCTCGCAGCCGAGCAAAAACCAGATCTGCTCCTCCAGAGATCTTCACTGTTAGCCTGTCCGCTTTCTCTCGCCTTCTCCCTCTCTGTCATTCAGTGTGACGCCAGCAGCACAGCCACTACAGCTGGAGCGCGCACAGTCAGACGTGTGTCCTTTTCTGTGAATGGATACACACTTACACACACAAGCAGCCTGTAACAGAGGCAGTGGTTAATGAATGATGCTGCTTTTTTTTTCTTTCCTTGAGAAGTGATGAAGAGGGAAGAAGAAGGGGTGCAGTGTTCATTCTGATCCCATCCCCTCTCTCTGTGACTCCCCTGTCTCCTCCCTCTCTGCTTGCTCATCACCTTTAATAATCATCACATCATGTGTCATGTCTGTGCTCGTTTTCCCAGAGCAGATATTCCTCCTAGTTAACAAGCTGGTTAACACCTGCATACAAATGACAAAGTCAGCGCACACATAGTCAAATCCATGATCTGATATAACCCATAAATCAATATTTGCCATTGTGCCTGTGTTCATCCCCTACAAACTGGCGAAACGTCTGGCCCCTGTGTTTGTGTGAGGATGCTGCGCTCATCTAACTGCGTCAGTAGAAAGCATCCAGCGGTGAGCAATAACCGGCCGCCGTCGCGCTGCCAGACTCAACTCTTCATATGAGAGTCCAAACCAGCAGATGAATGAGAGAGGGCAGCTCAAGAGGAACAAAACAGCCTCTAACACCTCTCAATGTCTGAACTCTCTCTCTCACATCATCTTAACTTGTGTTTTCACTCCCCTCTCTCCTCTGTGTGTCTCCCTCTGCCCCCCCCCCTCTTCACCCCTCCACTCAGCATTTCTGTTAACACCAGCCATACACACGGGCTTGGTGCAAAAATCTCTTTATGCGAGTTGAAAAAGAGAGTTCTGAAACTAATTACACATGAAATGTGTCCATTATTTCTGAATGCTTTTTTATTCTTGTCGGAAGTGTCAAAACAGTGATGATTCAATTCTTAAACCGTCTCCCTTTTTGAGCACAAAACAGGAAGTGAAAGTTTTCTCCCTCTCAGCTAGCAGAGTCAAGGCACTCAGATTTATTGGTACAAGTACTGAAATATGAATCTGTGGTTAGGCAGAATATGTTTAAACAAGACAAGTAGCTGTCATAGTTTCCATTTTTAGCCCCGCAGAGACATTTTTCCTCTTTATCTTCGTCAGGCCTCCAGAGTAAAACTTTACGGGTGTGCTAGTTGCCACCACTCATCAGCATCAGCCAATTTAAGAAGTTACACTCCAGTTACGTCTTCCACTTCTTACCAGCCCAGTTTCTCCTCCTGGTGATTTCCACTGTGAATTTTGGACCCAGCATTTCAGCCACAGCCAGTTGGTTGTATATTTATATCAACCTCTTTGTCTGCCTACCTGCCTGAAATGCCCAGCCATTTGCCATATACCATATATTTGTGATAATTTACTGCAAGAACTCCAGAGTGAATGTTCTGCAAAGTGCACTGGAACACCTTCAGAAAATGTTTGTGCATATGTAAAATCAGGGCACATCCCACCAAGAGAAGGCCTACAGGGAAGACCAGGGATACACTGGAGTAGGGCTGCACGATCTTTGGAAAAAACTGGCATTGCAATATCTTCTAACCCTGCAATATACATTGCCATTTATATTGCGATATGAAAAGATAAAAGAATTTTCAGCAGATGACTTCAGCGGCACTTTTAGTTCTACTGCTGTCCTGCCATCTTGTTGACAGTAAACCCGCACTTGTCTCAACTCTTTATATGTTGCAAGTCTGGTTTTTGTGTGTGTTAGTTGTTTTTATTGTTATGCCTCGCAGCTTCCTTTAATCTGCAAGGCACTGAGTATGTTTTGTATTATTATGCACAAATGTGAACTGTGTTTTACCTCGAAAAGTTTGTTCTTCACCAAACTGATTAAGATTGATGATGATTGGTGGATCACTGTGCACAATGTGTGTCAGGTACCTTTGAAATTAGATAAAAACATACTGCGTTAATTTGCCTTCTACATTGCAATTTGACCTGCGATTGCGACTGACGATGCTCAAACGATACCTGGGAACACCTTGAAATGTTGGAGTCATGACTAATGTGCATCGAAAACTATAGATGACCCCAACCTAATGTCTCCATCCAGAAAGAACATTACTGTATTTCTCAGAACAACAAAAACAGCTGCTCTGATGACATTTTCTTCCCCTTTGTGTTGTTTTATTTTGACAGTTATTCATCTCCAGCGCCAAGTGATGTAAGAGTAGGTAACTGATTTAACAAAGAAACAGCCGAGATAAAGTTCAGTACCATCGGATGTAAAGTAAATGCTGTGCATGACTTTGAATCTCAAATGAGCTTGTTAGCACCTTGATGGTATTCATGAAGGTGTTAACTGTGTGGCAGATGACACCTGTCCCTGCTCTGTGAAGGTGGAAAGGCACCTCCTCTTCCACAGATGCATGTGTCTCCCACCATCTGCCCGCCGACACGAGCCGCCGAGGGGAATAGCAGCAAAGGAGAGCCGAGAGGAGATGTTATGACTTTATTTTTGTATCCAAATCCATCTCTGCTTGCTCACATATCAAGTAATATTCGCATGTGCTTCAGACAAAATCCAACAACATTTGAAGAGGTTTGGGAGTCAGCGGATGAGCATATATTTGTATTAGAATATTTTCTTAATCTGAGCCCCACAAGAGAGGGGAAAAAAAGATAAGTATTTAAATGTGATGCTACAGGCAGTTTCTGTGGTGCCACTGTGTTGGGGGAGAAACCAAAGGAGAGACAAAAAAGGAGCACTCCTCATTATTTAATTATTCCAGTAACGATTTCCCCTCACCTCCGCTCTGCTAACCAGACTGTGGAAGACTGTTTCCAAGCCTATCAGAGGGAATCGTTACACACACAGTTCCCATTTTCCTGGCGAGGGGAATTGTTTGGTAAAGCTAATTAAGGAGGTGTGAGTACATGTGCGTCAGTGTGAGCTCTAACAATCGTGTGTGATTTGTTGTGAGTGTATGCGTGAACACCAGAGAGGACTGAAGGATAAAGATAAGAGCATTGGCCTCAGTGGCTGTTGTCACTAATCCCAGAAGGCGAAGAAGTGGCCGCTGATTCCATGTCATTCACCAATATCCAAGCCTGCTCTGGTGCCGTGCCATTCTAGCGCTGCCCTTGCGAGGACACCAGTCGCTGCACTGCATGTTAATGAGACATGCACCAGGGGAAGGGAGGGGTTTGATTTGACATTCTACTAAATCTATCTGAACACAAGTTGAAACTAGACAGATAAAAGGCAGGAAAATGTCACGATGTAGGTTGCAAATACGCAGTGCGCACATTTATTGGGCAAATTGTATTCCAGAGGATTTACTCCATTGTTGAACAAGTACAATGTCTCGGCCAGCCTGTGGAAAAGTTTTGTCCTATCACAGAGTAGCAGAGTAATCTCAAGTGTGCACCATTTAGAGTGATCTTTTTTCAGAAATGGAATGAAGCGTGCAGAAGTCTGTGTTAAATCTTTCTTGGGCGAATGACCATATTTGGTCACTTCATAGGACGTACGAAATGCCCCCTCATGCCACTTCATGAAATCAGAGAGTCACATGAAAGTCACACATGCTGACATCCCCTCAAACTCGTATATTACAACTCTGAAAGCAAATCTGTCTCCCTAAACACCGGTAAAAATAACTAAAATAAAATCAAACACCTGGTTTAGCATCACCAGGAGGAAACAATATCCTGGGCATCCATTCACAGCAGGAGCCAGCCGCCCACGGCTAGAGTGCACTGCCAGTGAGACGGCCTCAACCCAGGGCACTAATGTATAACGTTTACAAAAACTACTTTTCTTTGTTGTTTTTAACATGTGAAGCACTTTGCATTGCTTAGTGTATAAAAGGTGCTTCAAAAATAAAATCTGATTTAATTTCATAACTGCAGCTTCCCAAATGCTGCAGATCAAGAAATGAAAAGGTGACCATTTTTTGGGTAGGAGTTTGGTAAGAGTGAGGGTTAGATAGATGTAGCTCTGAGGTTTTCACTGGGTTCCCAAGTATTTTACTTAAACGAGCTATAGCTATCTGATATTATTTTAATGTTTCTAAGAAAAATTGTTTCTACACGGTATATTTTGTGGTAAAAGGGGTAAGTGCATATAAATGACTCATGATTGTGCATATGTACGAGTCCAGGCCATTTTAGTTAGCAATGGCAGCTAATTTTTAGCTTTGGCGTGACACTCTTTCTCTGCCAATGGAGTTGACTTCCATAACTTCCAGATTCCTAGATGAACTACTTACTGGCTGATCGGAACCTGGAAGATACAGAAGTTAATCCCATTGGCAGAGAGAGAGAGCCATGCCAAAGCTAAAAATTTGCTGCTTTCGCTAACTAAAATTTCTTGGACTCGTTCATCAACGAGCCATTCATTTTTATGGACTTACCCCTTTTACCACATACTGTGTAGAAACAAATGTTCTTAGGAAGATTAAAATAATAACAGGTATAGCTCCTTTAATGCATGTAATGGTGAATTTTCCAGCACATTGAGCGTGGTCCTCTTGAATATTGCAGATGATCTTACAGAAACTGGGCAGCAAGTTTGGAAAGTTTAGCCAGCACAACTTTAATGCCAGCATGTCAGTACCCCTCCTCCACCCTGTTGGCTGACTCAGAGGGGACTCCATGTGACCACTGTCCACCCATCTGCTCAATTATCTGTCAATAAAATCCAAGAAACACACCTCTTCTAGCTTCTTGCGACAGCTAATGGATCTCATCCAGTTATGGTCCAAGTTCAGCCTAATCAGTTTGGTCATGGCTCCAAGTAACTACTTTTTTTTATTTCTCAGATTAATATTTTTGGTCAGTTTTCTAGCTACTGACAGTTTTGATTATTATGCACAATTTAACAGAAGCTTATAATCACATTATCGGTCAATCTGTAAACATGATGAGTGTTTAAGTTGGAATACTTTTGTTGTAAACAATAATATAGTCCTACATATTTGTGATTGTGCACATAGTGCATATTTTGTATTGTGAAGTAGATGCACCACAACTTTTCAAGACAGACTTACAAAAGCCACATTTAAGACTTAAGAAAAACTATTTCACCTCTGATTGTAGGAGAACATTTGCGTCACATAACTGGCCTTTCTCTCCCAGCGTTATTTCGCAAAGTTCAGTTTTGTTTTCAAAAGATTCTGAAGATGAAACAGAAGCCAAGAAATGTGTAGCACACCCTGGCTTTTTGTCTCATAGCAGTAGCATGCCAGTCAGAGTGATCTCCACAGATCTGAGTGCACAGAGCAGAGCAGGCATACTGAGGCGTAACAGTGACACACACGCACAAACAGACACACATATGCAGGACAGCAGCCTGATAGGCAAGTACTTGTCCGGAATAACAATGAGACAAGGCGATGTGATACTGGCACTGTCTGAAAAACATCCTCTATGTGACTGGGGAGAAAAAGACAACAACACTTAAGCACAATAAAGCAAATATGAGCAAGAAGTCCAACATCAGACTGAAACCTTTTGACTGAAACACTATCCTACTTTACCACTAATAGTCTTGGCAATTTGGCGCTATTCCTCTGACGGGTACCCTCTAAATTCATGAAAGAGGAGACCCAAGGAAAAATGTCCTTACAGTCAGATTCATTTGAATATATGAATAATTTAGTGCACCAAAAGATTTTGGGCCCTTAAATTGCAAACAGAAAAAAAATGTCTGAATTCTCTTATATAGACATTTATAATTCATCTGTTTCATAGTTCCGACTTAGGGATATTTCATGCACAAGTCAGCCGCGGACTGTGATGAGGTCACAAAGACAAAATGCAACACTCTGTCTTTCAGCATAATTACAGTGATTTTGTCTTACCACATTACCACATTTTCTGTCTTTACTTAGTGGCTATCAAAATGCTGGATTTTAATCTCTCCGAATCTCACTGACTTCCTCTCTAAATCGTTTCTGTGACTCCAAAATTGAACTGTTCTATCAAAGTTTTTCGGTGACTGTCTGAGCTTGTGTGTGTTACAGCTTCCGGATTTAAGCAACATAATAATCGGCCTTGGAAAACTCAAGTCCTTCATCTCTCAGCAAATTCTCCTCTAGTTCTCACTCTATTGATGGCACTTTTAATGCGAGAGATTGGCACCAAACTCCCACATTTAATTCTTCAACAAAGCATCTTTTGATGTACATTTCAATCTGAAACTAAAGCGATAATCTAAGACGACTGAGGGAAAAAGAATGGGATCTTCAAACAAGAGACAAAGGCAGAAACGGTAGATCTAGTGATTAACAATCTTCCTGCTATTTCTGATGTCATGATGCAGTTTGTTGGCATTTAACACAACACATCCCTGCATATCTAAAAGGTTTTTTCTATTCTTTCTCTTTTTTTTTCTATTGAGCATTTTTGGCACGGATGACTTGATCGCTTTAGAGTTCCTTTGTTTTGCTTTGCAGACTGGACATCAAAGCCCTTTTGTAGCACCAATAAATGCGACTAACTGGCACTCAACCAATTATGACCCATCTTTGTGGGTGTTTATTACCATAGTAAAGTCATGCAAAAGTCGAAGGCCTTTTCCCTTTGATTTTTGCATTGATTTTCTTACCAGTAACATAATGGGAGCATGGATTAGGTTAAGTTTATTAGGAATAAGCTGCCAATGCATCTTACAGTCAGCTGCATGAAATGTATAAATGAAAACTGTGAGCTCTCATTTTTGCAATTTTCTTAAGTATTCACTAATTTCATTAAAATTCATTAACTTCAGGCTGATCTCATCTTCTCTCTGAATGATTAGCTTTTCAATTATGAATAAAGTGAAACTATACCTTGATTTAAACGCACTGTCTACAGAATATTGCTCTTTGGCACTCCCATACTTAACATACTGTGTTTAAGTGCAAGGAAATAATTACCATTGCACAATTAATGCATTAGTTACAGAAAGGAGCAGTCTGTATTATTCATAAAGGTTGGGCTTCTACAATCCAATCATAATCTCTTTATTTAATTCAAATTGTTAAAAATCAATCAAAATCAAAATCAATCAATGCCTAATTATCTACAGATTTAAACTGTTTGATAAACGTATGCTCTGGTCACAGGATGGAGGTGTGTAGTGTCATAGTCAATTCTTACCCTTGTTTGTATGCAGTGATTATTTACTGTAATGTTCAGCACGTTTATTGTGATCTAGTGCACATCGTTTGTTCATTGTCCTTGACTGATGTTTAGGAAACAGGAGTGAGTTATTAAAAGATTAAAGATGTAAAAGTTATAGGACAAAAAAAGAAAAAGAAAATAACTTCAAGGCAAGTTTTAAAAAAATCTGAACCCTTTCAGGATATATGAATATGCAGCTGTAGATCTACGTCATTATCAAATCATAGTATAACATTATCTGCAAAGTCCAGCTCTGATGAAGTGAAGCACAACAAATGAGAGTAACTGACTGACAGTTCAGGCAAGGTCTCCTAAAGGGCCATTTAGCCACATTTCAGTAGAGGTTAGAAGTGGAAGACTGTAAAATCCCAAATTAAAAAATGGACAGAGGTCAACAAAACACAAGTTGAACATTAGAGGGCATTGCATCGACTTTAAATGACCAACCCAAAATCACATAACATTTCCACCTCACAGATTCATTTGACACATGTTGTTTTTTATCAATCTTTCTTTTTTCAATGGGATTTCATTTGTGATTAAATTGTTATTGTGGATCTTTTTTGTATCTTTTGTTTATTTTGCTTTTGTGATTATGATAAAAAACAATTTGCAGAAACAGCCCAGGTCCGTGTTACAGGGATTGATGATCTACGAGGGCAGAGTTTTCTATCAGATATCAGTTTTTTTTATCAGATATGGAAGTACATCTATTTTAAATCCTCTCATTGATTTCATAGAATATCCAAACTTATCTCATAAGTAAATCAATAAATAATCAGAGAAAAATACAAAAAAAATATTTACATGTCACAATTGCAACCTAGTAAACAAAATTTTAAAGAAAACTAAACAAATAAGAATAATTTGTACTTCTGTGCTCACCTTGACCTAAATAGCTCACTCAAAAGGTGAGGTGAAGACTTTTATCTCATAAGGTACACAGTCCTTAAGGTGGAAAAACTTTCATTCTCATATTATAAATAAGTCATAAGTTATGGTACTTGAAGGACATGGAAGTTGAAAGAAGCTACCAAGGAAACCCGTTAGGCAAAACAGCAAACCCTTAACAAAACACATCGGAGGAACTACCATGAAGTGATTCTGCTTCTCTGACCTTGACATTTACTTCTGCCCGTGCTAGTAAAACAACACTGGCACTGTCAGAAAATGTCTAACAGAAGTGATGAAATCATAAAATAAGCATTTCAAAGTGGAAAGCGTAATCGGAAAAGGCCTCAGGCTTTCAGCAGGATAACAAACTGTAAAACAGCTCTAACAGCACACAAGACAGCAGAGAAGAACAGAATGAACCCTTAAACTTACCAGCAATAAGTCTTTAAACTAAATCCTGGTGAAAACCTTTAGAAGAAGCTGAAAGGTGCCCCTGGAAAAAAAGAATTTAAAGCACCCGAACACTGAACATTAAAGACGGATGGAAGAAAAAGTCTTTTTAGAGATTTAAAACTTTTTCCCAAAAGCACAATTTAAGGCCACTATAAGTGTATGTGCAGCTTTTTGCATTTAAATTACGCTATTTTTATTTTTTCCTCCCTCTTAAGTTGTGTTACCACCTTTGCTCAGACAAAATGTGTTCATTTGCACACCTAAAACTAATCTACATTCTTTATAGCTGAAGATTAATAATTCTGGCACTCCTGGATGATGGTCTGGAGACATGAAACATGCCCATCTTCTGCTGAAATTCTCCTGTATTTATAGGTGACGCTCAAACCCTCCTGTATATCTGGTTGGAGCCTGTCACCAGCAATACATCACACTAATGAAATGGCCACAGCCCAATACTATCTGTCATGAGCAATCTGCATCTGCTTTACAGACTCAAACGGAAATGAGAGAGAGGGGGATGAAAAAGACAGAGGAAGACGGAGAGACATTCGTCCCCTGAGAGTGTCCCGTGTTTGAGTTTTTGTGTCTGTGCAGTCCCTCATCTCAGCATGCCTTGAACCAGTATTGATTTTGTTTCGGCAGGAGAAAATAGCCACAGCAGCCCACCGTATCCTCAATCTCTGCTGGAACAAATAGGTGAGGATATTTCATAAGGTCTGAGGTGGAACAAAGTTACAATGCATCTTATATGTCAGAGAGAAAATTATCCCTGCTCGTCACTGTATCTAGCTTTTTTTTTTTTTTTACCCTTCTCTGGAACTTGTGTATCTCAGACTTTTGCCCTTGGAGTAACTGGTGCTGAAAATCAAGTTCAGCACGACAAATAATAATCTGGGCGATTTCATCTATGTTTTTATCTAGGAAAAAGAATTTCCACGAAAAAGGCCCTCCTTTACTGTACATCCCATTAAACAGTTTCTAAACGTCACTGCCTTACCTTTATAAAGCCAAACGTACAGTATCATATTTGATACATGCCGTTTCTGAGACATTTTGAATCATTTTTTAGTAAAAAACTTGCCAAAAAACCCTGTTGTAGACATTAAGATACTTGTTTTCTGCTCCCTAATGGACATCAGGAAGCAGACATAACATATGGTTATAAATGGAAAATATGCAAAGAAAGATTTTGCTCATTTTTTCCCCTCATTTTGTTAAAAGGTATTGGAAAGGTATTGGACTTCTCTTCTCATATTTTCTTGGGCTGGGCTTTAAAGGGTTAACGTTCCAAACTGATGCAACAAATCAAGATTTTGATATGAAACAAAACTCAGACTAAATTTGGTCTATAAAATGAATTTCACATAAAACAGTGAGGGGTCTTCCATCGAATACAGCTGTCAGAAAAGTATTAGGAGTGACGGTTGACTGAAGGTTCAAGAAATGGTCTTCCGACCAAAAGGTTGCAAATTGGAATTCTTAATCCGCAGCTGCTCCACTGGAGCTGTACACCGGGAGAAGTAGCAGCAGCAGCAGCATTACAGGACTTTATATTCTTCCACCCTTATCTGGCTCTTTATGTAGCTCCTGCCTTTTAAAAAATCACAGCAGCAATGGTAATTAATATTTCCTGCAGGCATGTGAACATTATTTTGGTTTTAAATCAGCAGAATATTTCACTGCTTTGCACCATCTCCTGTCCTGGGAGAGCAAAGGCTCAGGGCTAATTTGTAGAATTACTTTTAATAGGGTCAAAATGCCATGTGATTAGGTATGATTTTGTTCAAGCCCATTATGGAATTTTTGCTGGCAGTATAGTTGTTACTAAAGAGGAAGCATGCCATCTGATGGACAATGTGGAACCTTGCACTCATACAAAAAACACAAACACAAAAAGGTGTTCATATAGATTTCTGTATCAACTTACAGTTACTTAGTTATTCGTCATGTATTACTCAGAACTGTACTATGAAAATGAATGAAATTTAAATGTCTATCTTTTGAACCAGTGACTTTGGCTAAATGACACCAAAACTCCAGCAGCCACAGCTTAGAGAAGAGAAGAGTGCAAGTTACCTTTGAAGGTATGAATGTTCCAGTAATGTTTAAAAAAAAAAAAAAAAAAAAGGAGTCAGTGCTACTTTGATAAGAAGAAAAACAGCAAGAGATATCAGAGAAAAATGTTCAGTCATTCTCAGGTAGGCCTAATTGAAGCATGGGAATGAAGCAGTTACTGTAGGCTTGCACAAAACTTCTAGCTAAAGTGCGAAATCATACCAAAGATTTTAAAAAAAAACAGCTTTAAAGCATTTATTTGTTTTCTCATACTGGATTCACTCTGTTTTCAGACATCTGGGAAATGACTTAGACTTTATTTTGCCCCACTGTTCCTTCACCTGTATCTACACTAATAGATATGCCATTAAGCAATTATAATATCCTCTTTTTTATATAATAAAGCATATTGAATTCACAAAATAGTACATTCATTAAATTAACAAGATTGACATTATAAGATCGATACAATAAGATAATACAAACAAAGTCAAATAAGTATTCAGTTGATTCAGGAACAAACTCGGACATGAGAGGATACACTTGAGTGTGCCAATGTGACATAACAGGATAAAATACATTATGAAGAAGAGGGAATCAACAGAAATCAACAGAAATCAAAAATATTTTCATAAAAATGAAGAAGCCTATCTTTCTTATGATGTCTGATGAGTTTAAGAGACTTAAAAAGTGAGTTTACCTCTATCTGGGAAAAGCAAAAGTGGGTTGTTTAATTCATGATTTTTTGTTTATGAATAAAGAATTTTGTTTTTAATAGAAAAAAATTAACCTGATGTTCAACAGGTGTATTGATGGGATTTTAATTGGGGGGAATTTTCTTACGCAATGACGTACCTGCGCTGCGTTCTGTCACATGATTGGTCAGAAAACGAGAGGCCAACAGATTATTCGCGACCAGCTTGAAAATCTAGTTAATGTCGCTCGAAAGCTGCTAGAGGTCTCTGTAGTTCCGATTTGTAGTGAAAACGGTAACGTGGATGCCCTGTTTATGTTTTGATAAGTATGAGCATGTTTCCCCTTTCTACCTGGAGCCAGTAACCTTCTTAAAGCGTTGTTTCGACTTATGGTGAGTTTTAATTTAATAAGACGGGAAACTCGGCTGTTGTTGCGCAATGCACTGTCAATAACTGTATTACTGCACTTTGATGAGTATTTATCAACTTTCAACTTTGTGCTCGTTGTCTCTTTTTTATGTCTGTTACTTCTTCCCTTGTAACATTCTTGTAACCATGGTAATGTGTTTCTTTCACCGTTGATGCGCCTGAAACCAGCGGAATTGACTGATTTGTGCATCCCACCTCAGGATTTCCATTTAAAACTAAAACCATCCTTTTTTAGAGATTTGTAAAAGTATTTTAGCCCACTTAAAATGCGAAATGGTGTTTAGTATATTAAATGCAAAAGCAAGATTTATTTTTTAAGATCAATAATGCAGAGTTAAATATAATGCCTTAATACTGCCCATTAATTTGTTTTACAGCTTTTCTATGAGTCACTTTCAGTCTCGGTTGAACGATCGTTATAAACGATATGATATATAACTTTATTTATATTTAAAAAATTTTTCCATCCTGCTGCCCTATTAAACTGCAGCCTGGTTTCAGTTGCACTTGGATTCACACGTAGAAAGTGTGAGGAAGGAAACAGTTAAATGAACTCTTGGGGTGTCAGGCATAACGGAAACAGTTTCATTATTCACATCTTTAATGTCATAAAAAGGAAAATGTCATGAAGTAGCTAGCAGACTGGGGTTAGGATACAACTTATATTTTAATTTTCAGGCTGCACCAAATAGATACAAGATTCTGCATCAGTTGTGGCTCAACATTTTTGTGTTTATTCATGTCACGTGTCTCCAGGTCTTTATTGTTTGAAAAGCTATGCCCACAGTACATTTAACTTAAGTTCAGACAGGGGATTGTATCACAGTGTTTCATTATTTTATTTTATTTTACTTTTACTTTTTGTAATAAGGCTCTTTGAATCATTAGCCCCTCGTTCATCTTGTTTTCATCATCTTCAACATATTTAAAGTATGTTGCAGGTCTGGATTTTTGCAGGCAGTGGCACCTGGTTCTTACACTGTAGAGTCATGCTGATGTAATTTATGCAGAGTGTAGTTTGATCAAATAATTATGCTAATAGGATTCATGATGCTAATGATACTCGGAGGAAAGCACAAGTATTAATGCTGGCATTCTGATCCAAAAGGCCTTTTGTGACACAATCTAGCTTACTGACAGTAGTTTTCAGAGTTTTCCTGAGCTCATGCAAGTTTCTTATGAAGGGTTATATCTGTTAATGAGTGGAGCATCAGGTGGTTTTCAGCTGGCTGCTTTGCATACAGAGATTTCTTTCTGCTTCAAATCTTGTTTTATGAATTTTTTAACTGTGCTGTCTGGGATGTTCTTTTAATCTTGTTGCTTACCTGCAGCATTTGATTTGACACATTGTGGACATGTTCTACAATGTGTTTTTTTTTCCTTTCTCTCCTTTCCCCCTTCTTCCTTATTCTTTAGGCATTACACGACATCATCTTTTGTTGTCCTGTGACTATGTTAAAACACATTTACTGGCACTAAATTCAATGTGAGTATTTCTCAGCTTCAACAGATTATGTGTTGTTGTTTGTTTATTTAGGTTTTCTTTTTTTTAAAATCAAATACAGAGTGTCAGGCAATCAATTATGTGTGTATAATTTGTACACTGGAGATCCTTTAGCCTTGTAAAGCAAATAGATAATTTAAATGAGTTCCTTTGGATTCTGTGGAGCTTGTAGTGAATTTCTTTCTTAATTTTCTGATGTTAAAGCATCAATTATCACAGGGCACAGCAGGCCAAATATTTCTCATCCTGCTCCTGTGATTTCTTACTAAAAAAACCCTTTTTTATTCTTTTGAAATACATTGACACATCCAGTTTTTGTTGCTATCGATGCATATTTTACACATTTGTTTTATTTGTCATTTAATATGAGAGACAAAGCTTAGCTTATATGGCCAAGGACAAGTACTGTACACGTAAGGCATGATAAACTCAAAATAATATGAGGAATATTTAATAATCTTAAGTGTATTTATGTTTTTCCATTAGGTTTCATTTGTCACCTTTGTCAAAGTGGAGGTCATGTATTTGGCAGTTGGTTGTTTGTTTGTCTGTCTGTTAGGAACATAACTCAAAAGGTTTTTGACAGATTCTGAATATTTTTGGGGGAAATCTCGTAAACTGAATAAAGGAACAAGTATTTATATTTTGAGAACTGGCAAAATGAACCCTAACCCAAAAATAATGACTGCTTTCTAGTTCCTTTTGCTTCCTTCTATACTACTGTAAGTGCTTTGTCTTTTCTGTCTCCTGGTTTAAAGATGAACTTCAGCACTTCTGCCTATAGTGGCAATCCTACTTGCAAAGAAAATATTCCACCTTCGGCCAAAACAGATGCATTTCATCACCAGCGGGCCAGAGAGCGAACAGCGTTCGGTGTCCTGTCAGAGAATGAGCAGCGTGGTCGATCCCTCAGCCAGGTAGGCGGCAGAGCCAAAGCGGACAGCTCTATGTATTCATTTTTTTTTCCATCATTGATTTTTTTTGTCACTCTCCCCTCACAGGAAATACACATTTCAGCTCAATGTAATAATCCTGCTGCCTAATTTTCCTCCTCAGGGAAGCCGGTTTTCCAAACACAGTTCGCTCTCGGACAGCTCGCAGCTCAGCGTTCTTGGCTGCACATCCAGTTCCAGCTATGTGTATGTGGAAGAGGCTTGTGAAGTTGTTCTCGCAGCTTCTGGGCAAGAAATCATGTCGGACAGTTATAATCTGGATGCCGAAGGCGATGCCCTTCACAGTGAACATATGAGGCTCCTGCTGGAACTTACTTCTAGTAAGTCCACTTTACGTTAAAATATCTCTCATGCTAAATATATTTAAAATCTCAGCATCCATTACAGCATAGTGATGTGGTTATAGTGTGGCAACATGTGTACTACAGAAGTGATAACTGGGTAAAATCCTGCTGGTAACACTGGGTATACCCTAAACTTTCTCTTCATACCTACTTTTTTTGTAGGTTCATGCCAGGATGCTTCTATGCTCTCTGAAGCTGATGAGCCTCTGATGACAAGGGATACCCTGTGTCTGGACTATGCAGAAGATATCTTCCAGAACTTGAGGAACAGTGAAGTAAGGCATTTTTAAAACGAGTCATCTCTTCAGGATTATTAACTACTGTATGTCAGCTGGGGCCTTTCTTTGTGGAAGAATCCGAGTTGGATTAAGCAGGTATAGGAAATGGGTGGTTGGATAAATCGTGGGATGTTGGTAACGTTCTTGGTTATAATTCCAGGCAAGTTTCAGGGGAAGAGCAGACTACTTAGGGAGACATCCAGAGCTCACTAATGGCATGCGGGTGATTCTGGTGGACTGGCTGGTTGAGGTTGCCCTTGAGTACAAGCTCGGTTCTGAAACTCTGCACCTTGCTGTCAACTACTTGGATCGCTTTCTCTCCCGCACAGCGTTTGTAAAACGGGATAAGCTGCAGCTGGTGGGGACAGCCGCATTGTTGATTGCTGCGTAAGAGTGTATCTTTATGTAAAAATTTTGATGCATTCACTGAGACTACAACAATCTTTTCTTTTTTTTATTTTGGATTAGAATCCACTTAATGAGGTTCTTTATGATGCTATTTTATCTGTGGCTCTGTAGAAAATATGAGGAGATCTCTCCACCTGAGCTGAGTGAGTTTGTGTACATCACAGACAGCACATACACTAAAAAGCAGCTGGTCCAGATGGAGGATGTTTTCTTGAGGTTGCTGTCCTTCAAGATGGCAGCGCCCACCACCTATGACTTCCTTCACCTCTTCATATCCGTCCACCCTGTCTCTGCAAAGGCAGAGAGTCTTGCACTGGTATGTAAAGTGAATCAGTCATGTCTCCAGAGGTGACTATTTCCATCTCCCTCTGGTCATACAGTTTTATTTTTTTCTGCTTCTAGTATATAGCAGAGTTAAGTTTGCTGGAAATCAATCCATTCCTGCAGTACAGCCCATCAATAGTGGCAGCAGGAGTCTACTGCCTGGCTAACTATACTATAAACAAATCTCTATGGGTGAGTTTTTGCAAATCATTATTTTTCTTCCTCCAAAATGGAAAAATTATTTCTATTAGTCTCAGTTTTTTTATATTTCAGCCACATTCCTTAATAGTTTTTACTGGATATTCCATGGATAAAATTATGCCCTGCATGACTAATCTCCACAAGCTGTTCATCGGTGCAGAGAGCCGCCCTCAACAGACCGTCAGATCCAAATACAAAAGTTCAAAGTAAGCCATGGCTTATAGGGTTTTTATGCATTAGACACTTGACAAAAATTTTTATTGTTTTGGGTTCTGAATGCACAATGACACGCTTTAATATCTAAATGGATGTCCTCTTTCTTTCATTTAACAGATATTGTCGTGTTTCATGGATCACACCACCTGCTGTTTTGCCTCTACTATGACTCACTACTCCACCCCTCTGATCTTTCTCCTGAGGAATTTACATTTATGTCAGACACATGTGTACGCTTTCTTAGGTTAAGTTTTTTCTCCCTGAAATGTCAAGCAGTTTATGCAGATAAACTACATAAACTGCATGACATATATATGCAGAATATTCTCCATGAATTATAGATCCCATCAGGGCATTTTCCAGGACAATTAAAAAACAACAACCTGGTTTTAAATCATAAGCTGCATCTTATGTGCTTTCTCCATTTGAAAAGTTGTCATTCGATAAATTGTGTGGCAAAAACAAAGGTAATAAAAAAGTTTAAGTCATACTGTCACATTGCTGGATGATCTTTTACAGTTGCAGAAGCATTGCACTCTTTATCACAAATCAGCAATTAATTTCAGATTAGGTCATAGAAACATCAACTGAAGAGGAGAGCCGAAAGATTGAACATTTGGATCATGAGGGTAAAATATCCAGGAGATATTCCACTGATTGAACTTCCCCTTTAAAGGAATACTCCGCCCTCAGAATGATGTGCCTTCATTTGTTTACTCACCCTCATGCTGACTGAAACGTTGGAACACTTTCTTGATATTCATCATGTAGCCGGAGATATCGGGAGGTTTTACATCTTATTTTCCTACTGCTACAACAATGCTAAATAGAGCCCGGTGAAAAAAGTCCACAAAATCCTGTCAATATTCCTCCATACTGCTCGTCCAATGCAGTCCGCGGGTCCTGTGTGGGAAGCGTCCATAATTTACTCGCAACGGCGCGGCGTGACGCTGGATGCATTGGACGAGCAGTATGGATGAATATTGACACGTTTCTGTGGACTTTTTTCACCGGGCTCTATTTAGCATCGTTGTAGCCGCAGGGAAATAAGATGCACATCATTCTGAGGGCGGAGTTTTCCTCTAAGGAATATGTTCTTAGGACCGGGGTTTGGCTTCTTCTTTTTTAAAATATTGTCATTAGGAGAGAATAAAAGACTTTTACATCAACGCATTTCCTCCTGTTCTGTGAGGTAACTGTGAGAAATCACTGGTAGCTAAGACCATGAAAATTATTCTGGAGATCAAAGGAAATAAACTATAAAGCATAAACACACTGCACCTCGGGGTCAAACTGATTCATTTTGAACGAGTACCAAAGACAAAGAAAAGCAAAATCTTGACATCTGAGGCAAGGCTTAAAGGCAATTTTTTTTTATGGGATTCTCTTGCTCATTTTTATGAACACCTCTTTTGATTCTTTTGAAATTTGATTCTTTGTGTTTAGTTTGGAAAGTTATGATAGCCACAGTAAGATTTTCAGTATTTATCTTTTAAAGAACCCTCAGGTGGACTTTAAGGCATTTACAATCAACATTCTACTCTAAAAGCAAATTTTCTGGCCTTACTGATGATTTGCTGTTTGCTTCCAGAGCTTGTTGGCACGTCATTAAATCCCTTCGATAACTGCTTTGTAATGGCCATTATACAAGGAATAAAAAATTTGTCTTTTGCCAGTGGCTCAAAATATGATTTTATTTAGTCAATATGCAACAAAATTTCTGATGGTGAATTTTGTGTTGAGACATCAGACACAAGAGAAATTAATTTTTCAAATGAATTCTCCGTTAATGGGTAAAATTCTTTTGCAGGTATTACTGAACAGTACAACAAGGCACCACCACTCCAAAGTCTGCAAGGTATTTTACAATATTATCAGAATTTCAGTTTGCTTTTCTTGCAACTCTGGAAGCATTTTTAATCTTCCAGTCTTACAGACTTCAATGTAACCTCCACCATACATGTTCAACAAATTCTTTACTACATTTAAAACTTTGGAAACAGCTTCCTGAAAATACTTTGCCATTTTGTGAATGTATCTTCTCTTTTGTATGAATCAATTAAATAGATTTTCAAAAAAACTAGCCAGTGGAGAATCTCAGGAAAACATTTCTAATACTATAAGTGTCACCTGACAGTTCCTCACTGACTTTAACTAATGTGACAATGTGACCTGTGTTTAGTTATCTGACAGCTCAACTATGTTTGGGTCTCTAAAATTGAACATATGTGTTCCATTTTTGGTGGAAAAATGACTATGTAAATATATTACACTAATTCTAGATGTAGATTAATCATTCAAGATTAATATCTTAAAAGGATTGGCCATCTTTAAATCGACAGATTTAAATGATATCAGAAACTTCATTCCACTGTAGCAATTAAAATTAGAAGAAAAAAAATTAGAATTTGAACAATTTGGACAAACCTGTGGAGGAAGAAAATAGCGAGTGATAGTTGGAGTTAAAGCTTGAATTGAGGTTGATGTTCAGTGGAGTGTTGAGGTTGGACTCGGAGTTGCCGGTGCAGAGCATTGTGGGGGTGTTTGGTGTACATGACGGGGAGCTGGGCACTGAGAAGCCTCGAAGGTCTTGATTCAGAGATGAGCCTGGGGATAGAGAAGATATACTGAGATTACCATCAACATCCACATAAGTGATCAAAGTAACAGTTAAAGAGGAGCTGATTACAACCATTTTTTTAAAATCAGGTAATAAGATATTTTTGCAATTCTGGTCTTTCAGCAACATTTCAAAGCTAATAAAAAATGTGGATATCTTGATGCATCTAACATATCAGACTCTCCTCTCACTTTCACACACATTAAATCAGCTCTATCACTAAGCAGATGACTTGTGAGTCCACAGTGGATGTGTGTGTGGGTGTAACAGAGTGAGTCACAAGCCCATGGAGGCCCCCTCCCTTCCTTCCTCTTTCATGAACCCATGATTCCTGTGGGAAAGGTACAATATACTTCAACGGAATATCTGTTGTCTGTCCCATAAGATCCATCTCCATCTGCATCCCATAACCACCAGCACTGGCATCAGTTCTGGTATTGGCAGCTCATCTCTCCTTGCACACGAAAATAACGACTTGATTCCACAGACAGATCAATTCTGATCTAGTCCGCCTGGCAGGCTTGCAGCATTGTTGTCTACACGTTGTCCTTCGGTTGACCATGCTTGAAATACTGTTATACACCCTGGCTGGTCATTTACTCGCCATAATCTCTCCATGCCAAATTATCTGGTATTTATGTTCTACATCCTCGGCCACAATTTGCTTATCCAAAGTGATCTACAGCGACAGTGTGGAGCGGAGAGGCGTCTGAAAAGAAGAACCACAGCCGGGGAGAAGAATTGCAGGAAAATACTATAAACTTGGAAAGATAAAGTGGTCTCCTGTCAACACAAAAATGTGTATGTTTTTTTGCGCAACACTTTATGTGAGCTCTGATCCATTGCCTTGAACTGTTACGTGTTTTCTTTAGACCACTCCAACTGCCACCATCTCAGTTTCAGTCTACATAAACAAATTATAGAAGCCTTTCAGTCATGCAACAGCCAGTTTGCAGGAAAAAAAAGGTCTTTTAAGTCTACATGAAGATAGAACTTAAACTTTACAGTTTACTATATCTTAATGTTAGAGCTAGGATTGATGATCATATTATTTTTGCTGAGACACACCCTTATATAATCCTCTATTTGTCATATTATATTGTAAAGGGATAGAGGAACAATGCAGTGTTACTAAAGCAGCTTCCATTAGTTACTTAAACTGACCTTTGTGGCAGCCTGGCAGCAGGTAAACGCTGTGGTGAACTGTAGTAAGGAAGAATGAATAACCGTCATGTCTATTCATGTACCTTTTCATCAAGGGTACCTTTCATGTCCTTTGTATGAATTTACTGCTGGCTGTGTGACCATGGGTGTCATAAGCTATGCTGGAATCAAAGCAGACTTATTTGTGGTTGAGCTATGTGTACAGCAGCTTTGAACTTTTATTTATCAAATATAGAGATTTATCACCCTCTAAGTTTATATGGCAAACAGTTGTTTATCTATGTATCCAACAGCCATGGATCATCATCAGCGTTCATCTGGCAAATGAAAATCTGACATTTTTTCTCATGTTAGTTCTGTTGTGTCCTTCACCAATGCCTCGGAGAAAGTTTTTGCTTTTTTGCAGCTAGTTTACATGCTGTGCAGCTATTAGTTAGTTGCTAACTTTGCTGTTTGATGCATGAAACAAATGGGTAATCCACACTGAGACTTGTTGGCAGACTGCTTTTTGAGAGAATCTGGTACTTTGAGGGAGAGTTTTGCAGACACACATGTTGCCACGAGGCAGTGGTATCAGAAATATGTGCATCAACTGAAAATGCGGCTTTCCTTTGTCTGCTCATGATCAATTAAAGTTTATGTGTTGAAAAAAAAATTCCTTCAGTCAGTGAGTTTTTCCGAGAAGTCTGTTGCATCATTGTCTAAAGAAATGCTTATGAGGTTTAGGTAAGACTCTGTTGTGGCCTTTTTCTTTCAAATTCAAGCCAAGCCTAACCCAATCTTCTTTCAACTTTTGTATAATGCCACAGCATTGACTTTCACCTTTTGCGTTTCCACTTTTAAGTTTGTTTTCTCTAATTTTCTGTCATTTTAGTCCAAGAAACTGCCTGCAAACAAAGACTAACTTCTATGCATTTGATGCTGTCATCCGTCAACAATGAAATTAAAACAAAGCAGCATAGGTCTCTCTTTATTCAGCAATCTAAGTGCCAATTGACATAAAAGTAAAGTGAAAATGAGTTTTACATTACAGAGTATTAACTAGCACTTGGATTTTATTTCACTATATCATAAGCTGTGCACTAACTACTTGTTTTCTCAGACCCTTTCACACAGCAGTTTACTTTTGTAGACCATAAAAACACTTCCTCTGTTCCCCTTTGGTATATATGCATAAGCTGTTAATATAAAAATATATATAACCATGAGGAAAGTTAAACACAAACCGGAGAAAACTTTTAAACCCATGTCAATGAAGACTTACATGGTGACCATTGATTATTAATGATTCTAAATGTCTTGCATGAAATAATAAAATCTTGATTCCAAGGATAAGATGGACACAATGACCACTTGACAGAAACAGATTCCCATCTGTTCCACTTCACAGGCCTGACAACACCCAGCCATGACAAACTGTCACTTGCCTCAGTGGCAAGATGTCTCCATGGCAACTTATGGCATTCAGCTGCAGCGAGTGGGTGAGTAGAGACGTCACGAATGCACTCCCCACAGCTGGAGTGGGTAATGACTCGAGGAACGTTCATACCCAAAAGAATTAGGATGGGGGGGGGATAAAATGCAGAGGGAAGGGAGAAAGTACAGAGACGACTGGGAGGACTGGGTGTTCTGGAACTGGCTGTGGGTGGAAAATTGCAAACCTCCATGCAATTACATTTTAATAATGCATCAGGAGGGCATCATAAGGAGCTATCACGGGCTCCCTCCTGATATGTAACACTGGCTGCTGGGAGCCCACGCAAGACAGAAATAACCTCCTCAATTTCTGGGCCTGACTGACTACATGAAAGATAAAAGAGGAGAGCAGAGCATGCAGACATGATTTACACAAGGAAATTAAGAGAATTCACTAATTCTAAGTGCGTTTTAATTATTGTGTCAAATGATAGATTTCCTCAGAAAGAAGGTCTGGCTCGGATGCATTTGTGAATAAAATAGTTGGGTGAAAATAGATTGTTTTCAAGAAATTAAGATAAATGTCTTAATCTGTGGTGACAGTGAACAAATCGAAAGCACTCGGGTTCGTGCCTGTGACACTGTGCAGTATTTCACAGCCACATCAAGATATGCCAAGTATTTCCAAGCATTTGCACAGCTCTACTTTATGAAAATAGAGAATGTAAAATCCTTTAAGTGTACAACTCCACACTGGGTAAAGCATATTAAATATTTTAAACTTAAATTGGACCCACTCAAAAACAGGACATATGCTGAGTGTCAAATGTCCTGGAAAATGGATTCTCAGTGACGTGAGAGACTTATTTTTTTCATCTAAACTGGCTCTTGCTATTCTCCAAAATGCATAGCAAGAACAAGAAAGTGTCTGGAACAGTTAAACAATACAATGATCTGAAGATTTTGGACAGAGCTTTGAAACAAACAAATCCTCTTTGAGCCAAACCAGACTACTTTCTCCTGTCATCATAAAAAACATCTTCACTATGTTTGTGTCTGTGTTTGTAATCATCACAACAGCATTTTAAAGTATTTAACATACAGTACACTGCTACAGTGTCGCATCAGGAGCAGAATAAAGAGAAATCTTACAGTCCATCTTGTTAGACTGAGTAAAAACAAAGTAACATGAACAACAACGTATCACACTGTTACTGTTAATGTAACTATCACTAAGCTAAAAAGCAGGAGGGTGTGTGAAAAATACACCTCGTGATCCTAGTAGGATCACCTCTGCAACATAAGGCATAGCATAAGGATTTTTATTTTATTTTATTTTGCTCACCTCTGAACAATCAGCCAAAGCAGTCAGGTTGAAATCTAGACCATGAGTGGACCACTGGAGCACTTTTACTCCTAGTATGTTGTATGTTTGCTGGTGTGCTTGGGCTTATTTCCAAGCTGCGTGATAAAGTTTTAACCCAACTTTAGTTGTCACACAGATAGGCTCATACTTGACGATATTTTGGTATAGCCTACCAACCAGTTCACGGTCCACTTATTGACTGCAAGTGTCCAGGCTCTGTGACTGCCGAACCAAAATATCTCGTTTTTAGAGACTTTGGTACACTGGTGGTCTGTTATCTATGTTTGGAGAGCAGCACCTGGCAGCTACTTGCACTATTAAAACTCCTGGAAGAAGTAGAAAAATAAAATACTGTATATTATTTTAGTTTCATCCAACAATGAAACAGTATAATATGTCATGTGTTGTTGTTCGTGTGAGTTTGTATTGGCCTAATTTTCAGATCTGACATTTTTTATTTTTTTTATTGAACATTTTGGCTGAAAGAGGCTGTTGTTTTTTTTCACATGATAGTGGACAAAGCTGTGTTATTACAGGGAATCTATAGAGATTAAGCCAAACAGGAAGTCAGATTAACAGAAAGTACAAAGTTAACATTTATATGCAAATTGTGGAAGTTGAATGCAAATTCCCAAGTGATGTATGAGTTGATAAAAAGTCAGAGCGCAGAGACAGCAAAGGAGGGGAAAGTATTTCATGACTCGACAGGATGGGAATCCAGCCTCCAAGGTCACTTAGGGATCACAGCCTGCTTTAATTTCTGAATGGAAAATTCTAAATAAAATCTTTTACAGATCTGTGGACAAACTATGATTGAATAATAAAATCAGGCCACTGATAAAACTACAACTGTCAATAAAGTTTTCATCTATTCTGTACATGAAATCAAATTAAATATCACTTACCACATGCACAAGTTCAATTTAAATTCTTGGGGAAGTGAATCTGAAGGAAATATAGGAGACTAGAACTGAACTTAACCCTATAAAGCCAAATGTATAATAATGATGACATATTTTTCTGAGACATTTTCCATCACTTTATGTTAAAAACTTTGCTCAAGTGGCTTTTACATGAATGTTTGTTTTCATGAACTTATTTTAGATGACACAAATCTGTTTATGACACCTGAGATAGAAATAAAAGATAATGAAAGTCAAAAAGATGTAAAGTACCTAAAATCCTGAGTTGTGTGATGGTGCCATGTAGACTGAAGAACATCCAGAGAGGCCTGGAGTTATCGACACACAGCTGCATCCCTGCATTGATTCCATTATGGCTCATTATAACTTCTCCATCTGAATTCACCACGAATCCCAAAATATCTCCACTGTTCAGTGGCACTGCCATCCGACAAAAGGCCCAGAATTCCTTGCGGTCAACCAGGGACTCTGGGTTGGATGGAAGATCGCTGGGCCTCAGGGTGGCGGGGTTGCAGGATGTAACACCATAAGACAGAGACCCAGCCCGAGCGACTCCTGCTTTCACTTTCACAAGCACAGTCTCGGAACAGTGCAACGGCCGGCTGGTGAACACCAGGGTCCTCTCCTCGCCACGGTGATCCAGCCGCGCCACCGTGTGCTTATCCAGCACTGTAACATGGACGCCGTGCACCGCGTGAAAGTGCAGATCGGTGTCCAAGTGGCCGGGCAAGAGGGAGCTCTGCTGTGAGTTCTGAGAGTTCTGCGGTACATGGCAGGAGGTGAAAGGCTGTAGCTGTTCTTCCTCATCATCGTCTTCTTCCAGATGCATGTCCTGCTGCTGTAGGCTCAGGTCACACAGGCTGATGGAGAGGCGAGGGTCATGGCTGTTACGCTGAACTGAAGCCCGGTGGGCAGAAGCAAAGGAACGGGAACGCTGGCAGTCCAGGGGGACCATCTCACTGTCTGGAAACAAACAAAACACAAAACATACACACACATAGAGCAGCATTATGTAATCACTTTTTTGTGCTGTTTGGAAGTAAACATTTCGATCCGAATGATCGCACAGCTCCTTCATTTTGGACAACACTATTTTTGCTAAAACAGTTACATAAAAAAATATACAACCAAATATATCTATTTCAATGGAAGAGACAAAAAGTGCTCAGAGACCTGAATTAAATAATTATATCGCTTAGTATCTGGTGTATTCCCATGTACAAAAATGCTTTATTTTACATTCACTCTGTGTACACTGCTCATTCATCATACCTGCCACTGTAAACAAGACTTGGCTTCCGGCCTCTCTGCTTTATAACATTCATTGTGAGACACGCTCTTTAAGAATTGCGGTCCAACAGGATGAACAATTGCGTCAGTGTTTACATGCTTAGAAACATGTCAGGACTTTAAGTGGAGGCCGACTGCAGCTGCAGGCCAGTGTCTCCATCACAAGAAAAAAAAGACATAACGGCTTTATGCAACACAGATAGAATAAAAGATTCTGTATTTTAGCTGTTTGTACCTCAGGGATCTGTAATAATGTGCCACATTTTTTTCTGCTTGTCATTATCATTAGGAGCTGTACAATTATCACGTTAAATCTAATCCCTAAGGTTAGATTGGATTTCTTAAAAGGCCACCCTTAAATAAAACACGTTTACATTCAGCTTTTGTCCAGGATTAAAACTGTGTATGCAGTATGTATACATGGCACTGGGAGTTTCAAATAGCCGCAGAGGGCTGCCACAATTCCTGGCTGTTTACATAACAAACTGTCTCAGCGGCGGTGACTTCATGTACCTCTGTGCAATGTTAAAATTTTCAGCTATGCAGCTGTATGCTATAGTCAGCTTTTTTTCCATCCATCGAAAAGGGGAGGCATCCTAAAAACCACTTCACATGTCTCCTCATGCTGCATAGACCTCTCACAAATAGCCTTTCCTATCCTAATCCCCCCCCACCACCACTGTGAAACAGAAGTCCCATGGGAACACATGGGTTCCAAAAAGAAAACAGACAGACAACTCGCCCTCCATGCACACGTCAGTACAAACAGATCCGCATCCTGGCACGCTTAGGGACTCACAGCCAAATTTAAAACAAGCTAAAATTAGCCTGATTGGACATCCGAGGAGCGTGGGGGGATGGGGGGGGGTGGGGGGGTGCAATGAGGGATGAGTGACATGATGGCTCTCAGCCTTGACCTGCTTTGGGCTTCCCCTATGCGAAGTGGATGAAGACTACGAGTGTGTCAGGGCAAGATTGGATGAACAGTGGAATTAGGTGGACACTCGAAAGAAAGGGCATACCTCACCATCTCCTCTTTATCACACAAAGACAGCACATCTCCGGCCAGCCACTGATAAACTGCTTGAACCTAATTACTTCCTTAGTCAAGAGTGTCCGAAACTAGCCATGGGGCTCTTATTATCAGCAGCCTTATCATCTTCAAGGCAAAGTTAGCTGGCTTTGGGATACAAGAGATCATTTCTATTCTTGCTGTTACCGCTTCCTGCCGTTCACAGTTTCTGCTTTGAGTGTGGTGCAGCAGTCTAAACACACTGTGAGGGGAATAGTAACGTTCCAAAGCTTTCAACCTATTGTGAAAAGAAACAAAAGACAAAGAGATGAAAACAAACAAAAAGACGTGAACTAAATAAATATGGCCTTCCTGGGTTTAGTCTCAGATCAGATCAAATATCACAGTCTTGACAATAATACTTATACTCAAGTCACAATTGGAGATTACAACGATTTTGCACTGAAACAAGGATCTGTAGGATTTTTCAAACCCTATATTTCTGATAATTATAAGCATCTTATGTAATGTAATAAGGAAATCCTTCTATGTTTGCTTATTTACATTATACCAAATTGTCTTTTCTTACTTACAAAGAGGGTACATTGTTGAAATATAAATGATTGAGTCCTTGGCAACAAAAATGTAGAAACGTTTCAAGAGGAACTCTTTACTTTAAAGCTGAAATACTAAAAACCAAGAAAAACTAGTTACAGGAAGCACAAAGCATTATACCACACAGTGAAATGACAAAACAACAGCTAATGAAACTGCTAAACCAGCATCTTACCAACCTACTGTCAACCAAAAAACAGTCAGAAAGGCTCATTCCAGGTGGACACAATGAAAGGGCTGCCATAGCAAGATCTTTGCTAAATTCCTTTAGACTTCTTTTATTCAGGATGATCATATATAAGGACGAATAAATAAAACACTGGGAATAAATCCGAACAATATATTTTGTGCTGGTATCACAGCTGTTGTGTTTTAAAGCAGAAGTAAAACATCCAAGCCCTCTCTACACTGAATTTAATGTGCAAGTGTATACTCTGCCAATCGAGCAGAAATATGCATGTGTGTGCATGTTTATTAATGTGTGATGTCATTTTATTACCCTCACACCCATGCACTGTATTTGGCTTGAGTCAATGCACCCTTTTCCAAAATGGTGCAGCCCAAAAACATCCCCAGACACTGAAAATATCATAAGAAAGAAAGGAAATACCAGCAGAGGGAGGAGTATGTGCAGAGAAATACACTACCACACATTTCTGTTGGGACATAAGACTTGATCATAACATTGGAATGGCAATAATTGTCATGTTTATGGTGTTTTTCCCCCTATTTTTGGATAATTTACACTTCAGCTAAAAGCAACAGACAGCAACAATCTTTTGTAGCCTCATTAAATTAAAAAAATCAGCCCTGTCTCCATCCACTCAAACACGCTTAAACGGATACAACCACATTTCTTTTAATGTCTGAATTATTACCATGCAATCGTTTCCATGGTAAATGCTTAATGGAACACACTTTTTGACATTTGGAAATCTAGGTTTTTTTTTTTCAATAGCTTGCATTGAACATAATGTTAATTATATTCTACTTTGAACATGCAAAGTTCATCTCCTTGGAACTTTGCGCAGCAAGTCTGATTCACTTTCCAGTAATTAAACCGATGCTTATGTGCTCAAGTGTATGGTTGAAATTGCCCTACTAATATTAAGTGGTGTTTAAACAGCTCTAGAAACTCAGCCTCAGGAGGAAAATAATTAAATAGGGGAGCACATACCAGACTGATACTGCAAGGTCAATGGCTGACCTCTTGGCTTTGGTTCTTTATATCATCATTGTAGCTGTGAGAAAAATTCGTAATCAAACTTTCTTGGCACTATTAGGGAATTTCTTGGTTTTAATTATGTAAATACACACCCTTCCCAGAACTTAGAGTACATCAATAGAAAGAAAATTCCAAAACCTGCTCCGGGTTTACCCATTCAGAGTAGTTCCAATCATGAGAGCAGCTTTTCAACCAGTCTTGAAAAACCAGTTTGAGTAAAGTAGATGTGCAACTGGGAAAAGGAAGACGTGTAACTGAACACTGGGAACCTGTTTTAAAATGAGCACATGCCAAAGTCATGAGCTGCCAAAACATACAGCCTGGCTAAACCTATCTGAAAACATATCTTACAAAGATCTATGTGTGTTACAGTACTGCAGTTTTGATCTGAATCCTTTCCATGTAGCTGATGCCTTTTTTGGTGTTGAATAGCTCCAAGTCAGACAATGGCGTGGCACTGAGGAGACAAGGGATTTCCATATATTCCTGGGCCCCTTCACAGCAGGATTAAGAGGCATTTGGGAGTCATTTTGGAGCAAACTCTGCACAAGGTCAGCTGCAGCAACTGTATGCATGCATATGTTGTATGTGTGTGGTTGAAGATTTACTGTAAATATGGATAAGAAAGGGGGGTATCTAGAGCTGTGTCTGCAATAAGTGAGTCATCTATCATGAGAGGCAGATCTAGGTGTTATGTATCTGTCCCAGGATAGAAATGGATGGGTTTTTGTTTATAAAAAAAAAGGAAAATCAGCTTCCAGAAGAAAGTTTATGAGTATGAGGCAATGATATACAAGAGAACATTTATGGTTCCAGTATCTGGCATGTTGGGACAAGAGCCATGTGGTGTTTCTGACAAGTCAAGTTTCTGCTTCAGTGTCACAAGTTTCTGAATATATGATTATGGATAGAAAGAGAAACACATGAAGGTGATAAATGTAACCAAGTTTTTGGGCGCACAGTTTCTTCTCAGCCAGAGTCATGTCTGACTTTAGTGCCTCTACACGCACTTTTGCAGAGTACAAATGTCCACTGGCTGTTTAAGTGTCTAATTCTGAGATCAATTTAAAACACATTTTTCCAATTATAAATTCATTTCAGTGTTTTGGTCAAAATAATATCTATGAAATCTTCACAGATGGACACATTTACTCACTGACACAGAGGAAAGAGAGAGCTCATTCTCCTTTTCTTTGGGACTAGACTCTGTCCATCTGAAAATGATTAGCCTCCTCTCAGAAGGCTTCCCCTTGTACAGTCCAGCTCCCAGGACCCAAACCTGACAGGCTCCATTACAATTTTCTATTTTGATTTCCTGCAAATCTGTTTGATTCCATCTGGGTCGCTTAAATCCCAGCCGAGGCACAACAGCTAGTCCAGCCTTTTTTTCAACTTTGGTTCCACCAATCAAATCATTTCCAAGCCCTGAGATCATTAGAAACAGAGCCCTCATAAATACATGGACTTATCCTGATGTGTACATGCTGGCAGACATTAGGTAAAATGATAGTCCTCCAATATTTTAGCCCACACCACACCTCTAATTGCACTGTTGCCAGATGTCTGACAGAGTGGCTTTAATTCAGCTATAACCAGGAGCAAAAATGATCAAACTTTTGGACATGCCTCAACTTATAGCTCCCTCACCTGAAGTGTAAAAGCAGGATGACAATCAAACAAGACTGAATGAGATCCACATGCTCACTTGGTACTACTGC
>JAVQJG010276349.1:0-53523 GCA_036024015.1 Craterocephalus amniculus
ACTACGATATTTATGCACCACTTCACATTTTCAAAAATTTTATAATCAGCAGCTAGTACTACTACTGCTATATGGTGCTATTTACATTTTAAGAGTAAAAGAAACCGAAAATGTAAAGCGAGAAAACAAACAGGGGACGCAAACAGGGCGCAGCCATCTTGAAATTTGGGATCTCGGGGTCCTCTGGAAATTACGAGCTTGCAGCTCGTCACTTCCGGCCAAATTATCTCGGAAAAACGAGTTCCGAGGACAACTGGAACGCACCATAACACTATTACATATCCTGATTGCAGTCATACATATCTCATTTACCTTTTTACAAGAAAAACAGCTGAGTCCCTAATGGCGGCGGAGTAAACAATACGATACTGACAGCCCCAGGTAAACGAGAACGTACAGCTCGTCAACCCGCATGCAGCCCCGAGGATTTGAGCCTGAATCCCTCTCACTGAGCAGCAGAAACGAACATGTAGAGGCAGCTCAGGTGGATAGAGATCGACTCATCCTGCACATCAGGCAATTGCAAGCGGATGTTGGGGAAAGAAAATGATAGTATTTTAGCATTTCAACTTGCACAATGTAGTAGTAAGTAAGTAGTAATCCATTACTGTTGTGCACAGAAGACTGCAGCCATTAACCAACAGATCATCAATGTATCTACGTGTGATCAATATGAAATCCATTTGCCATTTGAATAGTTCAACCAGGAACCACACAATAAATGAATGTCTAATTCCTCTAATGACACTTTTGCTGCCATTTGTGTAGGCTACGTCAGCCTTTTAAATCATCAGGTTGAGTGTGTAACAGTGCAAAAGAAAAAGCAAAAACACATTTTCTTTGAGAAAATGCTAATCTAATGTTTCTGCACTGCGTGCGAGCTGTTAAGCTTAGTGTTACAAAAGCGTGAAATACTTTGTGACCTCAAGAAATCCAAACTGCACTACCATGATCATGAAATAAGCATTTTCTCTGTCGCTTGAACTGCGTCATCCTGCACTATTTGTAGAATCACATTATCATCAAAGCCATTATCTTTAAATAAATCCACTGAGCGTGTTGGGGGGGGTGTTGCCATCTCCTTGCATCTTTTATGAGGAGTCTTTGCTGTGTCCAAATGATTCCCCAGCAGACTGAGGCTCCTGTAGTTAGCTTTGCCAGCTGCCCTGAGGCGAGTTAAACCTGAGTGGACGGATACACCTGTACAACATTAAGCTGGGATTTTTCTGCTGAAGCTCACTAAATCTCTGTCCACTCAACAGGTATTAAACTCAAAACAATGAAGCTCCAGGCTGGGCGCTGTGCACTTCTCCTCATCACGGCTGACAAGCCTTTGCTTCCCAGCCCTGCCCTGCCGTGTAGTGCCGTCTGTCAGCCTGCAGATTGTTCCCGGGGCAGGGGCAGGTTTTAAAGCTGCACATTCATCACGCATCAATTAAGCTTGTTTTTAAATTGCCTCGCTCCCCACTTATAAACATCGCTTCATTTATGTAAACTCAGCAACATGTTTAGGTGACCCAGCCACGAAGAGCTCATGAATGTTTAAGCTACATGTAGTCACAGTAAATGATGGATCCTGTGCGTGCTGAATGGTTTTGATTAAGAAACAGTCTGTTACTCACATTGCAGGGTTCATTTGCAAACATCCTGCCATATATCAAACAACCTTCAAAATCAGTTTGGCCAGTCAACACTGTCCACATCATTCTCTCATCTGATTCATCTGGAAACATATCTGATTTACTACAGCATCTAAATTATAGGTTCATATATGTTTATTATTTCCACAGGCTGGAATTAATTATTTTGTACCACTTTCTTTACTGGAGGCGCTCTCAGTATGTCCTGCAGTTAAATGAGATGGGTTGCCTGGATTCTAAAGCTTTCAGGTTTCGTTATGTTTCAGTAAACATTTGTTCCTCTAGAAAACCAACTACAAATGTACAAAATGTTACAGATAGTCCTTTTTTATCCTACGTGTTACTAGTCTTTCCTTTTTGCTGCTTTCCTATCATCAGAGGATGACACTATTTGGCTGTCGGGATGCTGGTGTGCAGATGGGGATTGATGGTGTGTGGTTAGTCACGATAATAGCAGGTCAAAGCCAAAAGGGTCAAATTCCTTTGCTTCATCTTTGGATCTTTATCTCTAATCACCTTTCCTGGCTTTGTATCAACACACAAACACACACAGGTGTTACTCAATGTATCATGTTTATCTTTCTTTAGAAATATAAAATATAGTCATGCATTGACAGTAAAACCTATGCATATACACAGTGGAACAGTATATGATTTGTTAAAAGTATGGAAACACCACTTCAGGTGAAGGGGGTTGTCATATTTTACCAGAAGATGATTTCACACATGAGAACAACAAAATGAGAAGCGATAAAAGGATTGATTGAAGACACTTCTATGTCTCCAGTGAAAGCCTTCAGACACCAGCTGTTTTATTCAGAAATCTGTACAAACATATCAGTTCCCATGTGTTTGAACACAAACTCCCAAAGATGAAATGCGAAAGGGGCAAAGTGCCCATTCCCATACACTTCACATTTTTATTAACTGTCACTGCAATCACAACTGCAACTCATTACAGCCCATAGTGGAGGGAAAAGGTTTGCAGAGAGGGCCAGCAACACTCCCTCCCATGCGGCTTTCCTTAGGGGTATTTCCTTTACCATAGTCAAGACTTTGTAATCTGAGCTCAGCAGGTATGTTGACAGAGTTGACATGAATGTGTATGTGTGTATCTAGTGCAAGGGTGTGTCTGCATAGCAAAGCATGGAAGAGGACTGGGAGGTTCAACAAAGAGGGGGTAAAGGCCTGGAGCCACACATGGATTTGACTTGTTCATTTGCTTTAATGTAGGCGATCCAAGATTTTTAAGATGCTCTTGTTGAGTTTCTAAGATTATGTTCATAATCATAAGCAACATGTCGTATGTGAAAAGTCTCCAAATGTGCAACAATGTGCCAGATATAACTAGATTTACAGGTTTCAGGAATGTGTCAGGAGCCTAAGTTCCTTGATAAGGACTGATGTAATAAACAATGAAAAGCATCTGAGCGGTGTCTTCTAAGTACTTCTGAAATGTAATCGGGGATAATATCAAATTTTACTCGTTTTCATTAAAATAATGTAACTTATAAATTTTTGTAAAATGCTTAAAACTGGGCATAATAGCTTTAAAGTCATAAAAGTATATGTTTGAGGACATCTTTAACCCACTGGAGTCGCCCAGGTTGCTGTCAAGCTTCTTTTTTTCAAACGTAACTTCTACTAAAACTGACTTAAAGAAATAATAAGTATGTAAATTAAATAGAGTGCAAAATTAGAAGCAATCACTTCTCTAATACACTTAAAGTGTCCCATTTTATAGGAACTATAGGGCTGATTTGTTGTTGAACTAACGACTGCCATCTACATGTATGTGTCTTGACGGAAAACGGCAACCTACATGGTAAGGACTCGCACGAATGAAGAGAAGTAAACGTTTGCAGACCTGACCACAGTTACATCTTTGTAGAAATGTCATCAACAGAGGTAAGAAATGTTCTATTTTTATAACTATATATTGAAAAGCTATTTTACAGCATGGAGTTAACAGCTTAGCAAAGTGATCTTTTGAGTAATGGAGTAGTGTAAAGATGGAAGAATGTTTGAGGGGAAAAAAGTTACTTACATCCTATTAACAGAGGCCTAATTATAGTAATAAATAGCTGATAACAATATTACAATGAACGCTGAAATCTTCCAATGTGTTTTATACAAGGCTGGGTTAGCCCAGCATTTACTTAAGAATGCTTTTAGGTGACACTTTCATAGCTTACATTATGTAGACATTACACTCCAACATCATCTCTAGCATATTTTCCTGGGGTCAATAAACTCAAACCTTTGCAACTTTTACCTTTTTTTATAAGACATGACTATTTTTACACTGACGGTAATCCTGCTACTACAACAATACTTTTACCAGTTAGTACTTGCAGATAAAGGTACTGAGAACTGACTTGCATTTCAACAGCTAATATCCTATCCCAATAGGCTGCACAATGTACTTTCACATATTTATTTCTCATGAAATAGCCTAAAAGTAGCAAAACCATGCGTTTGATCGTTGGCTAAACAAACTATTATTACTATTCGCAGAAGTAGAAACCATTTGCTGTGACAACCTGCTGAACACACTGCATGGGCTGTACCTATTAGCATCTACTTTGCATTGCATATCATTTTTCTTTAATATTTATAGTTGTCTTTTACCTTTTCAAGTACAAAGGAAGCCAACTGTGGGTCTTGTCATATCAGAGCAGCTCTAAGTATTCTCAGTGTTTACTCTGGTGTTTTCCCCTCAGTCAATCAGCTCTAGATATTTTTGTTTTGTTTGTTTGTTTGGCCTGTGCTCAATGCTGACCTCTTCTTGGTCTCTACAAGCTCCATCCCCAAATGTTCAAAAGCTCCCATAGAAACATAAAGCTACCTGACGCACAAGGGCGTGCATTACAACAAGAACAAGTCTGCGGGGACAGTTTGGACCGAACTGCTCTCTCCTGTGGTGGCTCTACAAGCTTAAAGAGGCTTTTGCAGTAATTAGGTCAGGGCTCATTCTACTCATCAGAGCATTGTTGGAGCATGTATGGGGTAGAAAAGCTGTCATTTTTAACATTTACACATACATAAGGCCCCTTTAATGCTTCTGCTGATGTCAAAGCACTTTTATCAAATATTTGACAAAAAAACTTTATTCGTATGTTTAATTAATTAAATATCCAAAACTAGCGGAATGATTTTTATGAAACTCTTTGGTCTTCAGGTTTGTCAAGAGCAAAGGATATTCCCAAAGGGATTCTCAAAGCTACATACTTTTTTCTCCTGTTTTCTCCTATAAATGGCTTGTGTGAAGTTTTAATGAGTTGTTGTGCTTTACCTGCTGTAGACAGCAGTGTAGTCTCTGGAGAAGACTGAAGCAATTCTTTCCGGAAATAAATGAATGCTTCTTCCAATACTGACCATGGTTTCCAAGTACTGCTTGGTATTTATAAACAGCCAGGAAAACAGGTTTTATACATAACATGGAACATAACATGGCATTAAGAGCTGACAATGGTTGATCTTTTTTGAGCTCCTCAGAAATTCTGACCAGAAGGAGGCAGAGTTTTACTATGGAACTTTTAATGGAACTTTTCTAGGCAACACATAGATAAAAAATCAAAACAACTGATTTGACAATTATAAATAGATTAATATTTAGTGGTTGGACAGACTCATTAACCTGGTCTTAGAAAATATATTTGTCACATTTTAATGACAGAAAAGCCAATTATAGGATCATTTAGTTTACCAACATGCAAACAACCTTTTTAAGATGCAAAATATTTGCAAAGCAAACTTAACTGATCAATTCTGATGAATTTGTTAGATGAAAAACATCCCACAGCATGATGCTGCCACCACCACTGTTTTCCTTTGGTGTTAAATTTCAATTTTACTCAACCAGATGACTTTTTGTTATGTCTGGGATGTATCACATGCCTTTGTTGTGATCTCTATTTAAACTGTAAATGTGAATGGCTTATGGACAGATACTCCAGTCTCTGCTCCTTCAGTGTTACTTACATCCTTTTGCCTGGGCTGCGTTTTGGTTAGCAGTCCACTCTGGGCTGATTTGTTGTGGCGCTGTATTCTACTCATTTAGAGGTTATGGTTTTAATGGTGCTCTATGGGATTTTATTCTTTTAATAAAAAGAAGATATTTGAGTAAATCTTTGGTCTGCATGGTATTGCTTCTTGATTAGTGGTGAATTATAAAATATAATACAAATACAGTATGTGTAATAAATATGGTGCTCCCGGAAGCTACAGTTAAATCACAATCCCCCCACACACACCCCGAAAAAAAAAAGAAAGAAAACAATCCCAGGTTTCTACCCAAACCACCCAGCCTAGATCCCAACACTTTCTCAGATTTGCCAGATACAAGGATATCCACACAAATACATCAGATACTGGCAACCAAATGTGCTCTCCATTTCACTTATTTGGATTATTTTGCATCCATTGCACACTAAGAACCATTTGAATGCCACGTTATGAAAAAATGTAGGAAAGAAAATGAAATACTCCAAGGGGTTTGAATATTTTTGTCAGAACATGGATAAAACCAGTAAAGATGTACAGCTGAGGTAATTAGCTGATGAGTGATGATATAGCAAACAGAGTCACAGAGGGGTGTTAATGGAACACAGGACTCTGATGTTAACTTTAGAGAGCCGAATGCTTGATAACTTACATCAGTGTTTGACAGTAAACAGTTGATTGATTCTTCTAAACTAAAAAACAGTGATACTGCTGCTGCCGCTAGCAGTGGGGAATCCATCAAGCCTGTACTCTTAGATCTCTTTATTTCACACAGCTTTTTAAAATGTAAGAATAAAAAATAGAGATGTTTGAAGGCTGTCTTGTGGTCCATTTGGTCTGCTCATTAATCATTTCTGCCTATCACACAGAGGTCTCTGAGAGTGCCAGCAAGCAAGTCATTAGAAACGTATCTGCAGCTCACTCTGCTCCGCAGGTTGCTGTCAGTGTGGCAGCAGGGCGGCGTGATGGTAGAAAAGGAGGAAACAAAAGAAACAGGATCCAAAAAAGGAATCTGCCAGAAATTGTAGGGGATATTAAGCTGTTCACATGAATGATAGATGGACTCATAATGTGCTCTTAATGACCAGTTTTTATTAGCCAATTGAAGGTTTTTCTTCTCAAACTCAAACAGCTTAAATTGGATGAACAGAATCAGAAATTCACCATTAAGAGGGAAGCAGATCATCATTTTATCCTCGAGTCACATGAGAAAGCAAAAGAAGAGACGCACTTAAATGCGCTTTGCTCTGAAACTTTTTTTTTTTATCACTTTACAGCAGACGTCGGCGCCACTGACTGAAACTGCTCCTTCTGATGTGGATGTGTCAATTGTATCAATGCTTAAGAGTCAGGTAATCCATCTGACGTGGAGATTATGGGATCAGTGCAGCACGGGCTCCAGGACGATTCCCATGAATAAAATTGCTGTGTTAATCTGTATAGAAGGAGGCAGCCCTTAAGGCTGAAGAAGGGACAGGGAGAGCTGTGGCCTGGAGAAAGGCTGCTTGGCAGAGCATCAAAGCTGGAAACGCAGAGGCTGTCTGAGCTGGAGCTGCTTCCTCTTTGCTCATATTGGTGTTTTTGAAAATGACGGGGTTGTGTGGCTTTTAGTAAGTCATATGGTGTAATTCAAGCCAGATTTAGGTGAGCTGTCTTGAAGGTCACAGCAAATGGAGGTACAGGGAGAGGTATAGGTCAGCAGAGCAGGCCTGGGAAAGGAAGTGCTTGTTACAAATTCACCAGAGGTGGTGTGGTAGTTCTTTAAATATAATGGCCTTCCCAGCCACGGGTATGGTATCATAAAGAAAAGTGCACACTGCCATTAGTGCTTGTTCAAGGTATAGGGTAACTGTGAAGTTTCATGGTGAAATATTTGTTTTAACACTTCAAATGGCTTAAATAAACACCAGCATTCATGAGTGCATAGCCATTACTTCCTGTAATGTTAGTCATGAGATCTGCAGTCAAATCTCTCAGGTTACGCTGCTACTATCATATGTCATGTTTTACAACTGCTGGGTTTTATTATGGGTCCTGTGGTTTCTATTCAATGGGCCTCACGGTGGAATGCAACCATAAGACCTGCCCTTTTCTGTGTATTCCCAGCACTCACATACAGCCCTGGTCCCATTGTGTAATGGAGACACTTATATCAGCAGTTACGCCGTTTGGCAGCAAGGATATGCCACTATGACTGTGTGCCGTTATTGGAAAAAACAGAGAGCTGAGCAGGGTCAGGGCTGCTGTGTAACACCTTATCAGTCAGCCCAACAGCCCCGAGGAGGGATTGTTTGTTTGAATTTGGCCCTGTGCCTCGTCTTGAGTTACGTCCAGATGGCTGATGAGATGTTGTGAGTTGAGTTCTTGCTTGGCCGGTTGTGGCTTCAATTTTGAAATGGCCGGTCAGTTCACATGACACCCAATAAGTTCTTCCGTAAGAAGAAGTGAAAGAAAAAATATTGCTGCTGACACTCATAAATTCCTGCATTGTTTGAGATCACTGCCCAAGGTCAGAGAAATGTGTTCTGGTTTATTTCATCAAAACTGTGTCCCGCTCCAGATGGCCTTCGCAGCCACATGAGAAGTGGCTTCGAATCAAGACGCTGGGCCCTGAGATATTATCATTAAAAACAAACTGAATGTTGCTGGTCATGTGTTAAATCACTAAACATCCGCTAAATACTATCATATGCTTTTTGCTTGCCATCTTGCTGGTTTATCTTCTTGTTGCCCATGAATGCGTTTATCTAAGGGATTTCTATTTTCAATTTTAACATGAGTGGAGCTTCACTGTTTTACAAGAGGATCTTTAGCCAGGCACTGTAAAAACTTACATTTTAAATTGGAAAAAAAAGACATTCGTGTATATATGTTAATAGTAAGGACAGAGAGAAAAAAGTTCATCATGTAAATTGAAACTTTATGATAACCTGATGAGTTCTGTAAGTGGAAACAGCATGGCTGCAGAAATGATTAAAAGATCTGGTCAAACTTGTAATGTTGGAAAGAAGCTTCAGTTCTTCCCTCTTATATCCATTACTGTAGGAAAAACTGGTACTTTATGGGAGAAAAAGATCATTTCTTCTCACTATTCATTGCATCAACACTCAGAGTGAGCCTTTTTTATTACAGTTGTTCTCACTTGGATTTGTGTAAATAAATAAGAGAACAACAGGGTGTGAGCAGTTTGTTACAGCAATATATTTCCATTTATAGCTTTTTCTTTCAACTGTAAACAGTAGCAGTTTTTGTAATAATGTTATACTGGATAGATATTTCCAATTTGTTCCTTTCCCCCCTAATAACACACAAGAGTTTCATGTAAGTTACACATAAAAACAGATCATTTAAAATCTATAAAAGATGACATATTTGTTTAGGGAAATTATTCAAATAACTTTAAAACTTTATAAAGAAGTAGTGGTCTGTAAGCTGCTGGTATTTTGAAGCTTATTTCATGGATAGAGAGGGTAGAAGCGTAACATTTAGAAGAGTTATGATAGCAGATCTGTTGTCACAATGTCAACTGTGAAAGATTATTTCAACAATATGTATTTTTATTCTTTGCTTTAGAGAAGCCCATCCTAAAGAGACATGCAAGCTGCAATGGTGAGTGCATAGGTTGAAAACTGTAATGCAGCATGATTTGTATTCTCCATATGCGGATTGTCTTTTCTTGAATTCTTCAGAATTTCTCTTCTTATCTTTCCTTGACCTTTGTACTTTTCATCAACACTTGAAAAGTGCTTCAGAAAATGCTAAGAGGTCATTTCTGTTATCAGATTCTTAATCTTAAATGAGCGGCAGTGGGTTCATTAATGAATTTCAAGTAAGTTAATACGTGAAAGTTCTCTTTTCATGTGGTAGTCATCCATCTTATGGTAATCAAGAAAATTGATGATAAAAAAAATAGAAAAGATTACATTAACAGCTTATAACAGTATCTGTTTTTTTTATTGGAAAAAGATTAATATTCAATGATGCAAATGACTTGCTGCATTGATTTTGTATTATTTTGCAGTTTGTCCTTTCTATGTGTTTTTCCACATCTGGTGGATTAACCATGGATGAAAGGGCAGATTACCTGCTGCTGCGCTTAATTAGACAGCTTCTCTCTCCTGTGTTTGACTGGTCAGTACCTGATTTCACTGCAGAGGAAGGCAGATAAAAAACAACATGAAGGAAAAGTCTGAGCTGTCTGTCCATGATACACAGTGGAGAGCTGTGCAAAGAGATAAGAGAGCACGAGGAGCCTCCAGGATGCAGCAGGTGGGAAGTGAGTCTGGGGAACCGGCTGAGGATGATGATGATGTTAATGATAAAGGTACAGATAAAATGGGTGGAAGGAATGAGACTTGGGAGAGGAGGTGGGAGAGTCTTGCTCAAAAGTAAAAGCAGAATCAGACAGACAAAAGACTTTGCCTGCTTTGAGTGAAATCACAGAAGACTGCAGAGGAAAGATTTTGAAAAGAAAACAGCATGAGACAAGAGAAACCAGATGAAAGCGAAAGGAAACACTGGACCAGTCTAGACAGAGGGGTGCAGCGGAACCCTGGACGAGTCTGTTCAGAATGACTGATGCATAAGAACTGCGTTGGTTTTATCTTGGAGCTGTCTGGGCAAATCTTCTGTTATCAAAATTAAACTAAGATTTTTACCAGGACAGTGAATATTTATGGCATAGTGCCAGAAAATTCCAGTATTGATGCCTCGTCTGACTAATTCAAATGCTTAAATGTATGCATGCAATTATGTTAGCCCTGCACAGTGGCTACTTTTCACCCTCATGCAGTCAGTACTGCTAAATATTACATCAACTTGAGAGTGACATATAAACCCAGGTTATAAAAACAGGAAACTCTACCTGCTGTCTCTAATCCTTTTGCAGACCTGCCACTAAAACATCTGTGTATTAATTTTAGTTGAAGATAAAAAATACATGTCTTTACAAAGAATAGAAATATTTCACCAAATTACCCCATTAAAACAATCAAATCAGTATAGGGATAAATTTAGGAGTGAAATATGATTAATATGTGGAAGGAAAACGGTGCTTTCAACCAAGAGATAAGAGTTTAACAATTTAAAACCATTTTTTCTCCAATTGGTTAGTAATATTTCACTGAAGCACTTTTCTACTTCTAAGTTGGATCTAGGTTTCATTATCAGGGTTCAAATACATTCTTTCTACAATGCCGCTGTCACTTTAACAATTGCCTTTTTGTTGGTTGCCTTGGTGACACGCCAATTCCACAATGCTACACTATTTTCACCTTTATAAACTCCACACTAAAACCTTACATGCAGTACCCTCCGTATCTACGCAAAGTCTATTTTCCTATTTAGTAAAACCAGGTGATTATCGTTTGGATTAGAATAGATGAGCCCAACACAAAAGATCTTTTATGTAATTGTACTTGCCAAGTCATGCAGCAGCTCAGACCTGCAGTACGTGTGTGGTATACTCACTGCAAAACACTATAATTATGTTTTAGAAGCTTAACAAATGTAAAACATCAAACTCTTTATCATTTTCATAACATTTAAAGCCAAATCTTCTCACTTCAGCATTATCTAAGTATTGTTTTGATACTTGAGACAAATATGTTCCCTGAGATTCTGGGTTTTTAAGTGAGTCCAAGTGCAGATAAAAAGAGATCTGAATGCTCTTTTCCCACAGTTTACAGTAGTACAAGCTTTAACAACAAATGGAAGTAATGGTCTTGGTGATGAAGATAATACCTTCTTTTCTGAAGGCTGCCTACCTGGAGCAAAGGAAGAATACCTTTTTTTCTCTCCATGAAACTATGCCATGGGGTGAGTCCCAGGCAGAGTAAAGCAGGTCATCCAACATGCACACAATGTGCAACGGTGTGCAACGGTTTCTCAGGTTTGATAAACCTCTGTGCTCCTTGGCAACAGTGTTTAGTATATAAGCACTGCAAAGTATTCCAGCACAGATGTAAGAGTGGTAACAATAATTCTCCAGTTTAAACCCAAAGAAGAGCTGAGAGGGGACACTGATTTGTTTTCACAAAGAACTGAGTACGAGAAATGATATGATGTATATGAAAAATGAATGAAAACTGAACAAAACTGTAAGTAAAGTATTTTCTTGTATAACAGTGTGCAGTAATGTAATGCAGCCACACTATGTAATGTAAATCTCATGAAATTGGGACTGTGAGCTAATGTGTAAACATGTTATGACCTAATCGTGTTACTGTCTAGAAAATAAAACAAGTATTTTAAAGCACAGAATCAAATCCATTAATGAATCAGAGAAGCTGTCACTTTAATTTTGTGATGTAATATAATTTACACAACATATTTAGTGACTCATTTGTAGACTGTAAAACCGCCGTTTTATTTTGCTCTTTTTTTTAGCCAGACTTTGGTGGGGACAGTGGACACTCATCTTTGATACAAGATATTTGATTCGTTTCTCAGTGCCTCGTTCATCATTACATGTGTCTGCAGCGGACAGGAACGGGTGAGCAGCTCCTCTGGCAATCTCTCATCCCGTATCTGTCTCTAGTCTCAGCATCTCTCTGCTGTTGGAAGACACCTCTGATGTCTCTCCAACTTCAAGCTTTTAGCCGGAAGCACATCTATTGTTGCTGCAGGATTAATGCTGATGGCCAGAAAGTTTCTTCAAGCACAGATTAAAGAAGCATCTCCATGCTTCTATTTTTAAAAGCAACCCTTTTAATCCAGCAAAGAGAATGGCATTCTTTGAAATATATGAATATAAAACGTCAGCTTCCCTCCACCCATATCACAATCGCACCACATATTTCATGCAAATGGAAATGGTGCACAGACGTCTAAAAGGCTTTATATGTTACTGAAGAGCAAATATATCTAAAGCTTTTATGGTAATCCATATGTTATTTACTCCCCCACAATGTGATCTGGCCACCCTGGAGGAAAATCGTTGGTAAGAAGAGTAAATGCAGATAAACCAGTGTTGTCTTGTTTGGTAGATAAATTACTTGCTCCCTAATGCTGTGGCAGATTCAGTGTTGTTCAAGGTTAAAGTCTATCCCATTTAAGTAGAAAATCTATTCCAATCATGCTGTCCTGCACAACAAGTACCACCAGGGAAGTTTCTAATACCCTAAAATTCATCATAACAACCGAGTTATGAAAAATAATCTTCAGCAACAAGATAAATGAGGACTCTATACGATGGCATGGCCCCTGTGGTGCTCTGATCTTTCCATTACTCTGGAATGAAATGAAGAGGAAACTTTATGAAAGTCTTCCCAGGACAGTAAGTATTTCAATTGTCTATACAGCAAATATTGACTTAATGGTTTGGTTTTTACTGCTTTTTAAAAAAGCTGACTAATGACTATTTATGAAAGACCTCTGAAAAAGGGAGCATTCAACTGAACTTTCTGTTTAAAAGTACTGGAAAAGTAAGTTTCCTCTTGAAAATCTCTCTTCAGAATTCGCTTCTTATTTTCTTAGAAAGCACTTGATGTCAGAGTTTGGGGATTTTGTCAGTTTTGGTGCATGTTTTTGTTTCTTCCAGCTGTAATAGTTTGTTTCTCCCTTCCTCCCAACAGAAGCAGAGCAGCGGGCATGGGTCGGGTCAGCACACCTGCATTCTATCATCATGATCACCTTCAATATTTAAGGACCGGTGTCATGCTCAATCAGTGGCAGATGGTTGCCATCTGCTTGTTCACCTGAAGGTCTGGCTGCATTTGCTTTCTGAATCCCCCTGAGGGCCGTATCTTTTTGTTCCTATTGTCTGTGCAATGAAATAACTTTAATGTATCCCCCTTCAAGGTCTGCTCAGTGTTCTTTCTGGGTCAGCGTTTTAGGGTCTCATAGTGACACTTGTCTCATAATGATTTTTGATTATTTTAGTCAGGTTAATCTCTATGGCAACATCATCTGACCTACTGCTTGTCCGATGCACTTTTATATGTGATAATAACTTTAATTGGCATATGATATATGTGGTATGGTGGGTAACAAAGCATTGATGGCAGAAGTGAGCCAATGGGGCAGAGTCTATAAAGGGTGGCGGAGAGTTAATTTCAGTCTCTTCTTCCAGATGTGGAACACCTGAGAGCAGCAGAGGGCCTGGTCTGTTGGATGGTTATGTTTGGTGAAGATGAGAAATCTTTGAATAGTTGATGATACACAGCAGCCAAAAACAAACGTATGCCTAAGCAGAATGGGTTATGTGACTCCATTCAGATATTTTACATTGCCTTTGAACAGTTTTCAGTCACCAGAGGAGAATTCCAGAAAGTTCTTTCAGAGAACTGTGCCCTGCAGTAGAGCAGACAAACACCACTATATTATATTATATTTTATATTACATTGTGACAGTGTCTGGGTCCTGTCACTGTGTGCCTCCGACTGATTGTGCGCCCTGGCCCTCTGGTCGTCCTGCCACAATATTATATTATATTATATTATATTGTATAATATTATATTATATATTATTTTATATTATAAGAAGGGGTTCAACATGGGTATAGTTTCTGCATCTTTTGTTGTGGTTTGACTTGTCATTATTTGTTTGTTTCAATTTTAATTCCATGTAGCCTATGATAGTAGTTTGGTTGCACTACTCTACCTGAGCCTCCCTAATGATACCACATTGTCTCACTTTTGGTCCATTTGTTTGGTCTGCTGAGTGCAGATGAAATAAATAATATTATTCCCCCTTTTTTATATGTCTATCATTCAGACCACTAATTGAAGTTTTTATTTATTGGTAAATTGATATTTTGTTTATTCTGGGGTTTGTTTTATTTTAAATATTACTTAGTCACATCATAAATAAACCAATATAGAGGGATACAGTGCTTCCAAATGGTGGGGATGATGAATTTGTGCTCAGTAGATGAATCAGGCATTTGATTGATGGCTGCTTAGAGGTCAGAGCAGGGCAATATCCTCCTTTCTTTCTTTCTCTTTACTAACAATGAATAATCCTCCTAAAGCTTGTTGACAAATGCTGAATATATTGAAAAGTAACTGATAAATGAGTGTGTATGTTAGTGTTGAATCATATTCCGGGCTTTGAAGTAATTGGGGATGCCACATTAGGAGTGTATTAATCTGGGTAACTGTCACCTCTTTAGCATAAATGTGATTAGAGGAAAATGTACGATGACCTCCTCCCCCTTCTCTTTCTGTGTGCCTTTTTCTATTCATATTGTAAGAACCTCATAGGGCTTTGTTCCAGAGAGCCCAATGTAGCTACATTGTGATTTTTTTTCTCAGAGAACTGTGCCCTGCAGTAGAGCAGACTAACACCACTGCTACTGTGGCTCCATGCCCCCTCCCCATTCCACCTGGCAAGGCTGTCAGATGCATGGCTCTGTGCCTTCCATGCAACATGCCATCTCCCTGGCACATCTTCTAGTTATGGGACTGGGGGATCGGACCATGCCAACCGGGGCATCTCCAATCACTGCGGTTGTCCCCACTTTGGATCTTAGGACGCCTGCAGGCCAGCTTTTCCACCTGTTCAACAGGAACCTGAGGTGCACCTCCAGTGGCCCCCCCATATGTCACCAGATTCACTCGCTGTGAGTCTTTATTATAAGCTTTATGTCATACAGCAATTATGGCATCGAAGAAAGGTCAAGGGCAAAATGATACCCGTTCATTTTGTTCCTAAATAATTAAAAGGGAAACCAGTTTTACACGAAACTAAAAACAAAAGAATAATGATAATTAGCATTTTAAAACCCCAGTTTCTATGAATATTCTCAATGACTGAATATCTTTTTCATATCTGGTGATCCAACACAGGCCATCCCTAATAGAATTATTTGCACATAAGACTTTTTGTATATTTTCATACACCATGTTTATTGAAACATTCCTGTTGAATGATATGAAACAAAACGCCTTAAATCAATCTGAACATATAATTTACTCAGCTGATGATGGTCACAGTGAGTACAGGAGCGGCTAATGTCTATCAAACTATTAGATATTTATTAAAGGGATTCTGCTTTTGACAACCTGTTTACATGGCAAAACAAAAGATGTTTCAAAATGATCTTTAACAGCGTTTGGATTTATAAATGAAGGTAATGCATGTAAAGATGAAATAAGTGAGGAAGTTTAACATCTGTATACATTAACAATCTGCAATTATTTCTTATCATTTCCTGTTGTCTATTCCCTCTTTGCTTCCCAGTTTGATCAGGATTAGCTGTTTTCTTGTGTTTTCCCAATTTTTCTTTTTGTAATGGTTCCTCAGATTTAATCTTTCCTCAGTCATGCTCTCATGTGCCGTTTCTGAGAACCGTGGCAGAATTTGGCATAAGTGGAAATGGATTTCCAATTTCCCCTGGAGATATTAAATATCTTGCAGTTTTTAAGTATGGCTCCAGGAATTTTGGCACCGGAGATTTTCTGCTTTGGAGCTACGTTAGGACTCATGTTACTTTGAAACCTCAGATTGCCAAATGTGTTCTGCTAAACATCTTTTATAGCTGATAAATGCTGTCAGCTGGCATCATACCCAGTGTGACTCAGCTTTGTGAAATGTTTGAAATCCTGAGTCGTACTAATTCTTTGATATTAAAATCACGCAGGCTGCAACATGGATGCTTTTCCTGCTTTCAGGTATCAAAATGTCTGCTGTGAAGAAAATCCATCCAGCCACATCAGCTCGACTTGCGTTGTGATCAATAGCCAGGTGTAAAGGCAATATGTGCAGTGTGACTCCATGAGTTCACGCTTTGAAAATTGAGAAGTCATCTAATTTCATGACTTCCTCGTTTTCTAGCTCCCATGCCAAAGCTAGAAGTGCTTTCTTGCAAAAAACGATTTTTGATAACGCATATCAAAATATAAAATACATTCATTAGAAATCATGTGGACATTTATAGGTAGAAATACAGAGATTACTCACCCATGTGACTTCTTTCAAACACTGATCAGTTCATTTAGATTCAGCATCTATGCTGCTTGTATAGCAGCAGAGATGAATTAAAATGGGCTTTTACGATCTGAGTCCTTGAAAATATAGAACATTAATAAATGGTACTGGTGTAACAAGAAGAAAATAAAAGCCATTTTTTGAAAAGGAACTACGTAAGAAATCCATTTGTGTCCTGTTGAGGAGATTTTAAACTACTTCTTAAAGAAATAACATCCCAATCTTAAAATCAAACGCATGAACTGGGTTGTCACTTTTCATCCATCCAGCCCTGGCAGTGGTTCTCAACACTTTTACACCACTAGAAGATTTAACCCCCTCATACATTTTAAAGAACTAGTCCCCGCAATGTTGAGATCACTCATATTTAAATATTCTTTTTGTGACTTGCATTAATGTCTGAACTGAGCTAGGGTTGTTCTCTCTCTTAGTGACTTATGCTGATGAATCTCCCAGAATCTCACATTAATAATTGAACATTGCCAGAACATGAATTAGCAAAACTGAGCTTAAAAAATACATACGCTCCCGATTATGCCTCTCCTTAAACTCATGGGCTAAATGCTGCAGTCAAAAGAAGGATCTTATAATACTAAACACACTAATCTGGAACAGAAATAATTGCAGTGTTCCCAACAGACCTCAAAACGTCAGAGACGTCCTTTCCAAAGAAAAAAAAAGAGTAAAACATTCAAGCTTTCATAAGCCAAGTTCAGTGTCTTTGGGTTGTCAAAGGCTTAATTGGAAATAGCTAGTGTCACATGAAATGTCAGCATTGGAATAAAGGCTTCTCAACAAACTCCCTAGTGTGATGCTGATGTCAAGAGAGACTTTCGACAAGGTGCCCAGAGTTCAGAGAACAGTCTGGGTTGATTTCCTGTCATTGCACAGGAGTAATTACTTCTCCTAGCTTTGAGAGAATACTCTACTTTTGCGTCTACATCAGAATGAGCAATAGAACGAATGAGAATATTCCATGGTGCAAAGCAAATTATACTCAGTGGATGTTATAACTAAATGATCCATTCAGTAGCTGTTGATGTAATTGCTTAGTCCTCAGGGAAAAAAGGAACTTTTTTAAATCCTTGACTTTGAGATTGGGGCATCTTCATCTGCTGTGAGAGCCCCGGAGAGGCTGTCTATCAGTTTATCAGCTGCCACTTTATCCTCAATAACAAGCAAATCTTTTTTGTCTGCCTCCCAATCACTTACCAGCCTGTCAAATGGATAATAAACATAAACACACAATCATATCAAATCATTTTGACTCATGTTAATGTTCATGAGTTCGCCATCAGGCAACGTTTAACAATCATCTGCCTGCCAGGGCTGCAATGGAATGGATGGAAGCCAATGCTCTCCAAAAAGGACAATGTTGGATGTCGGAATGTAGCTAAAAATTGTGTAAATAAGCCAAAACATTTTTGAAAAGATGTGACTGGAAAACTGGTTTGACTTAAAGGAGTTCTGTTTATTTGTTAGGGAGAGAACTGATCATATCATGATATCATTTTTTGAATTGCTTTTCATTGTGGCTGGGACTGTGGATTTACATCAGTTCATTCTTATAGAAAATGTCACCGTATTGATCATTGATTAATCTCAGGATATAGTCTTATAGCAGGAGAACAACATTAGACAGCTTTTTTTCCCAAAGAATGGTTTAAGAAGAGTACAGATGTTTTGGAATCTTATTTATCAGATAAAACCGATGAACAAGGCATTGGCCTGAACAAGAAACCCACTAACATCTAAGATCTGAAGCTTGCTTGAACGAAGGAATGAGCTAAAATTCCTCCAAGCTGATGTGTAGGTCTGGCATGCAGATGATTTACCAGAAACATTGGCCTGCAATGGGTGTGATGTGGTTGTGACATCAGATATTGAAAATAGACAGTCACAATAATAATTTGAGTATAGATAACCCTGAAATATGACAATGAAGGGCATTTTAATCCAGAAATGCAAAATATTTTCTCATTATATAATACCTTGTTCATAGCTTAGAAAACCACAGAAACTACTTGTGCCAAGTACTGCCTGCTGATTGGTTCAAATTATCCCCTGAACTTATGAGACTGATGCTTTTTTTATGATCTATTACTCCTGTAACCTCCAGTAATTTAATATTCTCTTAACACAGCTTCAAGTGTGAATATGTTTCACCTTCAAACCCAGGAACTGTTCAATCTCCTAACGTTCGTCACACCACGTTGCACAAACGCCTCGATTTATGCAGCAGCTGGTGCTGTAAATGTGCTGTAATTGCACAGTCACACATGGATTGGGGTGTGTTCAAAGTATCACACCAGATCTATTCATCTGCAGCCCATGTGATAATGATGCTTTAGCACCTCAGCACCAATTCTCTCTCAGGCCCTCTGCATGTCATGCAAGGCTTTTTTGTTGTTGTATTTTTAATCCCATTCATTGTCTGCATATCATTCTCGTCCCTCTGCATTTGTGGTTGATTGGAGGAAATTCTTCTGGGCTATGATCTGATTGGGCATCGGCAGTGCTCTCTGCAGTAATGACCCATGCTGGGAGGTGTTGCAGGAGCAGATTTGGAGGCGCTATCCTGTTAACAAGGAACCTGCTGCGACAAGCTGTGAACAACACTACTTGGAGATGTGTGATTTCAAGCAAGACCTGTTTGTGCCAGACAGACAGAGATCTCTGTGTCACTGTCTTTTTGATTGTTATTGAATATAACACTGCTGGAAAAGTAGAGTGCTTCAGCTGAGAATGAACTTTTTTAAGTTGGATGATTCTGTAGATATATCTTTAAGGCCTTATAGGCTTTGGATTGTCACACATTAGTCAAAACTGTCAATATATGAAAACAAGGGAGAGATGTGAATTTGTATTAATGTGCTACTACTTCAAATCTAACTTTTTCCATTTTAGGAATAAACCTAACCTAACTTCCTTGTTTTCCCTGTCGATTCTGTTTCTGTATGATTTGATAATCACCTTCCTCACTTGTTACATCCTTTTACCCCACAAACATCATGATACACTTCCAGATTCACAACCAAGTCAAGTCAGCTGTGTAATATCCTCTGATAATTTTAACTATAATCTGGAAAGTCAACAAGGAAATTACATCCATAATGTAAACAGAGCGATTGTCCACTGTGGAGAATGATGCGGGTAATGCACCTAGAGTGCATGTAAGTGGCCAAGCTTTAGTTGCATGACTGACACTCACATGGAAAAAGGGAGCATTGTTTCTTTAACAGAACAAAGGAGGAACTATCCATCAGTGGTGAAAACAGCTCTGGCTACCTATCTGCTTTACAGGCTACATGCAGAGCGATTCTCCGGGGGATGTATTCTAGACATAATGAGAGAGAAACATTGTGGTAAACAAATCGACTTTTTTGCAGGCAGGTCTAATTACAGGGAAGGAAGGAATAAATAACTATGAGAGAGGAGACAGGCACACTAGTAGTGCATTGTAACGGGCTATGAAGAATTAATGCATCATTTTTCTGCCTGATATGCTGCTGCTCCATGTTGAGTCGCTGTAATCGTGTAGATCCTTAGCCACACTAGCATGCTGCTGTGACATGTAACCTTGTTTTCCAGCCATTTCTGTCATCACATACTGTAGGAGTGAATATTCTGTATACAATAAGTTTCAATTTCACAACTGGTGCCTCAAATTAAACTAATATATCTATTCTTAGCTTGCAAAGGAAAACTTAATGCAGAAGACTAATTATGTTCATACCAATTTTTGCATTTGAATGAATTTGAATTTCCAACAAAATTTTTAAATAAACAATCAGCGCAAAAATGGATTTTAAAATCTTATTGCATTTGAGACTTTTACATGATACCTGAAAAAAGTGAGTTTTTGATCAAAGCTGGAGTTTTAAAAACCAAACATGTAGACATGTTAGTCTAACTGGAATCTTACAAAAACTCAACTCACATCTAAATCAACATATCAAACAATATGCTTAGGGCTGAATAATTTCTTGATGTATGTATTCAGCTTGGCGAAACCCGTAAACACCTTATGGAACATTTGTATATGCCTGTTTAATTTTTTGTTGTTTTTTAAATTTTGCATGTTTAGTTGAGTCCACAGGTCTTAATGGGTTAAATATGCCTAATAGGTCCTGTAGGCATGCTCCACAGTTCCCATCCTGGCCTTTGACTTGAAAATAGGAGGACAACGCAGTAGCAACGAGTGCTGTCGGAAGATTAATTCCAGAAAAAAAAAACACAACAAAGTTAGATATGGAAAAAACAATACAGGCATAGAAAGAAAAAACATTTGAAAATAAAACCAGAAACAGGGAAGGGATATAATATAATAATGTAATATAATGTAATATAAACACATTTGACCCAAACTTTTCTACTGTGATTATATTTCTCCTAAATAATGTTGTGCATTTTTGTGGTAAATGTACTGATGCTGAGAAGTTTGACCAATATTATAATTTATATCCCAGTACTTTCCTACATTACACCAATTTCACTATATTTGACTGTATTTCTTTTTTTCTGTCTCTCTCTGTAAATATGCTACTTGGTGTTGATCACTCCTTTTATTTTCTACAGTTGTTATATGGAGAGTAAAGGTGTTGGTTATCTAGACTGAATGCTAGCTTTTTTTTAAATTATATGCAGCATGTCTACCAAACATGTCATAAGTGACTTCTAACTGAAGTTCTCTCTGGCTTTTTCAGTTTTTCCAGAGAATTCCTGACAAATGTAGTTTCTTGGTTGTAATTCGCGAGCATGTTTGTGGCTAAGGTGGAGCAGCATATAGCTCACGCTTTGGGCTTTGGCGACAACTTTGGCTCGACAGCATTTGCTGTAAATAATTATTTTGGTCTACATCTGATCTTTTAAAACCAAACTATCTCAAGACAACAGAGGCTTTTGTGTTCAGCTTCCGTGTCTGCTGCAGCCTCACTTCCAGAACTTTCTCCATTCATTTTCTCTTAACATCTTAAACAGCTGCTCTGTTGCATGCATTTTATTGGGACAGCAATGAAAACGGTCCCCCTCAAACAGTGTCCACTGCACCATGTTCCATATATTTTTAAGTTACTTTTTATTTTTTACAGCTTTTTAAAACCAATAATCTTTTTTTTTAAACTGTATATCACCTAACACTAATACATAGGCTACTTGTAAAAGTATCTTTCCCAGTATACTAACTTGTAAAAGTATCAGTTCAGTAATATCATGTATTACTGTGAAGATTGCATTTTACCCATGGACCCTTGGATATGATGACCATTACTTGAGCTGCTCAGTTTTTATGGAAACAGCTTAATGTCATGTGATCAGAATTCTTCTGTCACATGTCGCCATTAGAGAAACTCAATATAAAGCAGCAATACACACAGTAAACGAACAGCTGTTGTCTATCTGGATGTGGTTTTTCTATGCCCTCCTCACGGATGAAAGTCATAAAACTAAGAATGATTCAAGAGGCCTCAAACATCTGAGGCATGTTTTGGTGGTTTCTCTCTTCCTCAGCCTGGTCAGAGCATCCGTGCACTTTATGACAGATGAGGTGCAAAGGAGAAAGGGGGCGAAAAACCTGCATATTCCCTCTCTGTGATTGTTCCTGTCTGTTGTGCCAGAACAGATTGCAGTATTTTGTCTCACTGTTGGAGCGCTGTGTATTTTTCCCTCCTTTCCTCTTCTCTCTTTCCATTATTCCAATTCCCTCCATTTCATTGTGTGTCTGCAGCGCTGTGTTACCATAGACTTGTTAGACTGTGGCAAGCTCACCAGCCACCTCTGGTGAAGGTGTATGCCCATCCATCATGGATAAAACATTACACCCCACACATGTGGCCTCAGATTCCTACTAAGCTTAAAAATCGAACAGATAAGTCCAAAAAATATGCAAATAAAGCTGGCCACCTGGTATGAAAATACAGCCTCTACTCTATTTGTCAGGCTGAATCGAACACATTTTTCTGCACTACAAGAGAGCAGAGCGTGCAAGATTAGGTGTTGCTTCTTGTTTAGCATTTTGCAGTGATTCCTCGACCTCGTCTAAGGAGTAGCAGCCCCTGTTGTTTGAGAAAGAAAGACCCCTTTAAGTGGCCATGGCAATCCCAACAATAACCGACCTCCTCTGACAGGAAGGAGCCCCTTAACCGCGAGAGCTGGGGCTGGAGGGGGACGAGGTGGGAGGTGAGCCAGGGGGAAGGCAGCTTGCGGTCGTACATCTTGGGAAGGCTGCATGTGCTGCCCAGACAGCCTGTTAAGTGACTTCACCCCATCTCAATGGTGCTCATCATTTGAAATATAAAGCCATCCATTCAAGTAAAAAGCATAAAACAAGCCAGTTCCATCTGGAATGAGGACAAGACGGTGTGAACATGGGCTCCATGATGGATTGATGTCCGTGCAACACTGTAAACGATCAACAGTTGTTTATTCCTTATCTTCACTTTTTGTACAGAATAGTCTTTTAATCTTAGCATGTCAATATGTTGAATATTAATAAAAGACAGAAAAACTGAAGAGTGAAGGCGGCTTTTTTTCAACATATTACTGTGGCTTCGACTCAAAGCAGGGCATCGTGGCAAAAACCACGAAGCATCAACTATTCATTTTGAAGTCTGTGTTTATGCTATTCAGTTTGTTAGCCTAGCGTCTCCTGGCAGCGGGCTCCCGCCGGGATGTTAGGGAAGCATCTGCCTTCACAAGATTGAGCCTAACAGAGAAGGTGGTAAGATGAACAGCAGAATCTTGAAACTGCATTGTCTTCTGCTGTGAAATTCATTTGAAATGCCAAGCTTGACAAATTAGCCCTTACCTCACCCTAATATCCGCCCCGTAAATGTCTTTTCTCTTTCAAGTATGTGGTCGAATGTACATGGATGGCTTTGGAGTGCAAAAACTGTCCATATTTGTCAAATGACCCAGAGACAGAATGGTTCACGCCTGCTGCTGAAAGAAGCTCAGATATGGGATTGTGTCTGTGAACCGTTGCAGGGTGAACAGATTTAGCTCACCAAGGGCTGTTGGGCTTAATGGGTTTGATTTGAATTTCCGTTCTTTCATTAGAAAGCACTGACATTTCCAACACACCTAAAAGCTCACTGTCTAACCTTTAAAAAGAAGAGTGATTTGTCTTTTCTAAAGATACAAAAGCTCCAGAAAAAAAATGGTCAAATCGCAAACGCCTTTCACTTTAGTGTGAATAAAAGGCTTGATAAATATTTTTTTTATGTTAATGTTAGCCTGTAGACAGCCAACGCTCAACAGAGAATGTATAATAGGGTACAGTATGTTTTTCCACTGGCCCAAAATGTAGAAATGCCACGATTTATGTTTGTAAATCATGAAATCTTAACAAAACCCTTGGCTGTTGTTTTTTCAGGCAGTGTTCATGTGACACAACAGGAAGCATCACGAATAAATATTAATGTGCAAGTCCTAACCATTAATTATGTGTTCTTAGCACCAACCATTTACAGAGAAAAGTATGGCATCAGTAGCGGGAGCGAAATAGAAAAGCACTGTGCAGTATCTGTGACGCTTGAACTGAGTTACAGTCACAGTCATTTATGCGATCAGAAACATGATAAATTAACCAAAGACAGAGAAGGGAGACTTTAACTGCTGATGACCAAAAAGCATGTGGTAAACATTGTGCAAGATAGTTCTTAAATTAGCCATCTCACATATGATAATCCAAAGATCAGAAACCTTAATGACAGTTGAAGGTGGAAGCTGCTTATAAAAAAATCAAAGAGAAATGTGGAATGAGGGTCATAACAAAGCAAGACAGCCTCAGATGTGGAATGAAACTCACAGCAATCAGTGCAATAAGTCATGTGGACATGATCAAAACAACTTGTTGAAGTTTGACCTGAGCATCCAAATGATAAGAAGGTAAGAAGGTGCATTCACAGTAAGTCATTTAGAACATAGTATGGTTGTTGGTCCCAGACGGGCAGAAACTGCTCATCTGCTGGGACTTTCACACACAACCGTCTCCAGGTTTTTACAGGGATTAGTCTATAAAAGGCCAAACATACAGTAGGCAGCACTTGTCTGCAGCAGAACGCCTTGTTAAAGCCCCACTGCTGAACTTTCACAAATGTTCTCATTAAGGTGTCCCCAAACTGTGCCAGATTAAAAATGTACAGGCCACAGGGCACAGTGTTGATGTACCTGATATTAAATGGAAAAATATGCCGAGATTTGTTTTACTTTTTGACTAAAAGAATAAAACTATGTTTCACGCAGCTGCAGCAGTATCAGACCTGCTCGGTCCTTTTTGCAACCTCACTGTCTTCTGCTCTGCAGCCAAATTTTTCTGGTCTTTTTTTTGTCTTCCACTCTTCTCCTCATCATTCTCTTCTCCTTTATCTGTAACAGTTCTTAAACAAACCTCTATTGTCATCTTTCAGCAGTCTGTCACTTAACTTTCTCTTTGACAATTTCTTCTTCTTCTCTGTAGCTTCTTTTTACAGGATCTAGCAGAAAAACAGCTCCAGGAATGAACACAGTGAATCTGCCACCAAACCAGACAGAAATAGAGTGTTAAGGTTGGAAAGTTTTGTTGTGGTTTGTTATTTCTTTTATTTCAGAAGACAGATGAGAATGGGCATGCTGATTCAAGATTACAGAGTACCTCAAATAATCACTTACTACACCCAAGACATGCAAAGCACTGTCTCTGAGAATACAGAACACATTGTAGAGTTTAAAGACCCCTGCCTGCCCAAGGAATGTTGCTGACCATGTACATCACCTCAAGACCAGTGTATCCATCTTCTGATGGCTGATTCCAGCAGGATAATGCACCATGTCACGCAGTTCAAATCATCTCAAATTGGTTTCTTGAACAGTACAATTTCCAGATCCCAATCCATTAGAGCACCTTTGGGATGTGGTGGAACAAGAGATTCTCACACAGAGGATGTGAGGATTAAAGGGAGATTCTTCTTCTTTTTCTTCTTCTTCTTATTATGAAGTCCTTTGTGATCATCTGAATTAAGGAGACTTCATACTGCCACAGACTGCAGGTTATCTGGTCACTGCGAGTGTAAATCGAATTCTCTGACGTCAGTCAAGTGTCAGCAGACTGTGCGCTGCAACATTTCAGCTGCACACAGAGAGGTAATTAGTACCATGATTATCAGCATCCAGGAAAAGAGTGAAGAAAGTGCTGACAAGTGTGAGGTGAGCATGTGCCAGGCGATGAAAATGAGCGCAGACAGGCACTTCCATGATAAGTGTGTCTCAGTGCACATTGGATGCTTGCTGCTGAAGCAAGGTGTGTGTTGTCTTGGCAGGTGGGATCTGTCCATGAGGCCATGTGTGGCTGCCATGCTCAGCCTCAGATTTGGACCAGGCGCACAACAGCTGTTTGCATGATGGGCAGGCAGCCTACACATAAACACACACTCCAAAATACATCCCAGTGTTTGTCAATCAAATAGGTGCTCAGGACTGAATTATTAAGGTTTGTTTTCCAGACTGCAGTGATGCACAGAGACTCTCATTAAGTGACCACAGCTTCTGCAATGTTGACAATAAATGTCCTCTCTCTCAGTTAATGGCTCATTGAACAAGCATAGTAATTTAGCATTGTGACTGCTCCTCCGCGCTTAGTGGTCAGTGGGTGAAGTGACATTTAATTCACAGCGTAAATAATCCAGAGGATGTGCCAAATAACACGCTAAAGACCGTTCATTCGACCCTTCTATGAGCTTAGTCTCCTAATCTGGCTCTAAATAAGATCAGGATCATGCAGGGGTCACGTTCAACTCAATGCCAACATTGATAATCCACACAAACCATTTGTGCAGAGGAGCTTATTTTAGGAGCAGTCCTGTTAACAACCCTTTTTGAGATTAAATGACATGACATTTAAAAACGAGAGGCTAATACTGTACGAGTTTTGGTAAGATTTATTTAGTTTAATCTGTGCTGGGTTTCACACTCGTCTTCTGCATCCACTCGATCCCCGGAAAACAGACTCATCCCTGCAAGTCAATGATGCCTGATTACTCTACACACTTAAGGGTGCATAACATTTATAAATGTTTGAAATCTAACGCTTAAGTGGAATTAGATCCACTTCTTTTCTGTGGAGTATGACCTAATGGCCTCTTCCTTCACTGCACAGCTGACATTACATGATTCATGAAGAAAATAATCTGTTTAATGTTAGTGATTTGAGATTGGTATGACCTTATTCTTTAACCTGTACGATATGTGTTCCCAAAACACTGAGCAACAGGCTTTAAGGAGGGGTGGAAGGGATTCTGTTAGAAGTTAAAGTCAAGTTTGAACCCAGCTGTGTGCCTGCACATAATATAATTGGCCTGTGAATGTGAACTGAGTTTAACAGGCAGGTCTGCTGTGGAATATGTTTCCTCATTATAAAGAGCAGAGCATATGTGAAAAGCTGAGGTGGGATTTCTTGTAATGTGAGTATATGTTTTGGTTTCATGGGTGTCTTGCAGAAGAACAAATGTGGGCCATTATATTATCATAACTGGTTATGTAAACGCAGCTGCATGCAAAAGCCAAGATAATCTGTCAGAATACCTGCTTCTCTGTCTTTACTGCATGCTTTACAGGCAGCATCACCGGAAGACACATGGAAGTAACAAGCAACCCGTTGAATTTAGAAGCTGTATGTTTAGAAATTATTTAAAAACACATCTAAACAGTGCTGAGACTGTACATAATACTGATATAATATCAATAATATTGATATTAATTGATTAAGTATATCCAATACTACTAAAAGACTCAGAAACACTATCTTTAGTTTATCTTGGTAAAAACCTGCCAAACCTTGAGAAACATTCAGATTTAAGTCATCTACACAGAAAACTAGCCTGTCAATTCTTTGAGTGTTTCTTTCTCAATTAGAAAGAAAAGCAGTTATTCACAGTGCTTTACACATCATTGCCTATTTCATCACATTAGACACAAATGGTGGATATCCAAGACACTTTGATACATGAAGGGATCAAACTGCCAACCCTGTGATTAATGAGGTTTAAGTAATGCGTGGATATTTCAAACAGTGTTCAGGCAAAAAATATTGTTTATGGAGCAGCACTTCCTGGATTCATTGTGGATTTGGGAAGTTACTCTTTGGAAGGGATAGGCACAGACCTGCAAATTGAAATAACAAAAAAAATAACTCCAAGATAATCTCTAGTCAGAAGCTTTTTGGCAATAAAAGCCTTTTCCCAGCAGAGTTAATGGAGTTATAGTTCCTTTGGGATTTCATATAATACAATAAGAATATAGCGTCCAGTAAAGGCCAAAATTATGTAAACACATAAAAAAGGTTTTGTGATAATCGCAAAAAAAAAATGAGAGGGCATGTCTTTTGACTTTTCTGGAGTTTTTGTTTTGTAAGTTTTATATGGTTTAATTTGTGATATTTTACTTTGTGGAGAAGTTGCATTTGTCTGGGACCGGACTACTTCCATGTAGGCCTACAGACAATGGATGCTGACAAGCTGCTGTCCCACATCATGTAACTCAGTGAATTTAAACAACCCATGATGTTTTCAGCATTTCAGCCAAATGCAGATTTCTAAGCTTTGTTGTTAAGGATTGAAAGACATTTTATGAGTTGATTAACTCTACTTGGCTTTATTTTGCTTTTTTTCATAAAGTACTTTAACAAGATGAGTTGAGAAGGGCTGAACACACTATAGAAATAAAATAAAGTGCAAAATAAAAACGTGAATTAAACAGGGTTAAAGGCGAGACCTGTAATGCATTAAAGACATATTTGTTAATGTTGACACAATTGTAGTACAATGGTTGTAAATCTGGTGTGAGTTGATGATTTTTTAGTGTCATTATTTAATAAACACTCTAGATCGGACCAACAAAAAAAGGTTCTTACAGATAAAAGAAGTCAACAAAGACACCAAAAGAAAAGGTTTATCTGACAATTAAGCTGCTATATTATAGCATGCATGAGTAACAATGCTGGAAGGTTTTAAGGGCCAACTTTTAAAAAGACTTTGTGGTATTTCTATGTGAAAAGTGCAAAATAAATAAGATTTAATTTACTTTCTTCCTTTTAATATGAGTTCTTTTTCTGGACATAAACCAAGGAGTAACAAAATACTTATTTTGGCTCTAAAATTCATAGCGAAATAGAACAAAACAACACAAAGCAAAATGTGGAGACACCATAAGGTGGGCTAAAAAGAAACAATTCTTGGATGATCCCTTGAACATACCATTAATATAGAGATATAAAGGTATGATTCAAAATCAGTTTGACTAACATCTCACATTTAACTATCAGCATATTTACATCCATGCCAGTAATACTGAGTTTACATGAGCTGGATGAACTGAAATGCTTCCCAGTTCAGCATTTATCATATTTAGATTCAGGGAGGGTATTTTGTTTATTTGACAGCTGTGATGGATTTTATTTATGAATCATTGGAAACCGGTGTGAAATAATATGAAGATATAAAGAAAGCCAATGTTAGTCCAGGGGGCGAGCCTGAGGGCACACAGTGCAATCAGTGAAGCATAAATTATCATTATTACTGAAAGTGGAAATGTTATGTTTGACATTTCAAATGAGAACAAGTCCGAAGCAGCAACGTCTACCAGACAAAAAGAGTCATGCCCATGGGGCTCAAGTGCTCATGATTAATATGTCGTGGGTATCTCAGACCAGCGGGGGGAGCTATTCAGTGTGTCTCATCCTTTGTTTTCAAGGATGAGACAGCAGTTGGGATATCACTATTTCCAGCCAAGACACCCTTTTGTTTATGCCTCTCCCTAAAGCCAAGTCACAAGCTGAAGGAGAATACAGCAGTTTTTTTGTTTTAAGCTTTCATAATTCTTCTCCTTTAAACTGCAAACAAGCTGTCAGCTTTTTCCTCTAACCAAAGCAGAGCATTTACACAAGGGGGTGATGCAAATGGACCATTTTTCACCTTACTCTTCTAATCCCCAACCCTTAAAAAAAATCTGGATATTTACCTCATCCCTTGTCCTAAAACCAAGCACACCACCTGTGAGACTATTTTAAGCAACTTGATCTGAAATTTCCTAGACATAATCCCACTCTTGATTTCCAGCCACCATGTGACATCAAGAGTCAAGTTACAGATGTTGGCCTCTGCGCCTGTTTAAATTCCAGTGAACATAACTGTATGTTGTTATGAGGACAGTTTGAATTGGCACGGATTTATTGGTGAATCACACTCTTGTTCTATTGTTTTAAAGCTTCTTCATGGCTGGATCAGGCCATTAGGGGTAAAATATCATCCACCTTCTCTACTATTGAATTGTTTTGGGTCAGACGACTCTTGTGGCATGAATTAAAATCTTATTTAACTGCTTTTCAGTTGGATCTTAGCCAATGCCCCCTTGAGGACCATGAAAACTCAAGTATAGTGGAGAATATAAACCCCCCTACATGGGATTTACTCATATTTCTATCTCCTAAACATAGCTGGACATCAACTTTTATCGTCCAGATTTACAGCATACTAGACTCACTACTGAAAGAAAAGTCTGAACAAGCCAGTAAGTTATAAAACTGCATTAGAGAGTTTGCCATTGCTGGAGTGAAGATGTGATGACTGTCCTTAGTTTTGATTTCTAAAGGGAATATTTGACCCCACAATCATTTGACAACTTTAATTGTTTTGAGGCTATTGTTTGATATAAAGTAAGGATGAATCAATAAAGGAATGTTGATGTTAAATCATAATTAAAGTAAACCATTATTAAGCATTGTTGGAAAATGAAGAAGCTAAATCAACAATCTGAATGTGGAGGAAATAAATTTAATCAGCTACATAATCAATACAAGGAATCTTTATTCTATGTTGTAAAAACAAAGTAAAATACAGAGAGAAAATACAAAATGGGAAATCAAAAGGTTGTGAGCTGAAGATACAGTCTGATATAAAGTCAAAATGATACAAATATGAAGCACATCAGTAAATTCTAAGAAAAAAGATAAATAAAAACTACACCGTACATGATGACGTAGATATCCACAGCAATAATTCATTTGGCATGATACTTAATTATTTTGTCATTTCTACACATTTTTTATTAAAGTAGAGCCCATTGATAAGTGCTCAGAACCACAAATATAGCCTAATGTAACTTTGAGTTTGTTGGGAACTTGGGTTTGTTTAACACGATTTCCTCTGATTTCATTATTTTTATTCTGCAAATAAAAAATAGAAAGTTTTTAATCCTGCCATTCACTAACACTTTTACTATTTGAGACACATTTTGTTTCTTATTTAAGGTCATACAACTTGAGTAGGCTACAAGACAGCCTACTTTCTCTATCTTTTGTTTCCTGTTCAGTTTAGGTGATTAGGAAATATGTTTTATTAATCGTGGCATTAAGGTTAGTGTAAGAAAGGAAAATGCGAGTAAAGTAAGCAATGTATATTTTAAAAAAAGACAAATTTTCTCTTCAAGTAGGAATTATCCCGTTAAGCTGCAGGTCCCACACCGTATTTTAGTTTTAGCCTGAGCACACGCAGACAGCCAGGATCCAAACTTCCGTGAGACTCCGCGCCCTGTTTTCCGGGGAGCCGGTGGAGATCCAGCCCTTCAACACGCTGCTCTCTTACGTCCCGTCCGTGAGCAGTGAGCTGGCTGCAGCAGAGATTTCTCCTTCTGCTCGGATCTTATCTTTTTACTACAACTAAGCTCTTTCTAGACTTTAGCGCACTCGGAAGATATCGGAGTAGTGTAGTCGGCACGCGGATGCGTAACAGAGCGCAAATCATTTGAAGGCTGCGCCTCCGTGGCAATGGATTGATTGCAGAGTGTGTGTGTTTTTTTTACGACCTGTGCTTCGACCAAGTTGAGAAAACAGTCTCTAACCTGCGATTCTCTCCTTGCAGCTACATGTTCCACACGGCCGGCTTCAGAAGTACCTGGCTACGGATGTTTCTGCACATTTTAGGACTTTGAACTTTTCCCCTCCTTTGCGCATTTGCAGGAGGTGGCCGGGGAATTTGAAGGATTTATTCTTTTTTTAAAATAAAATATATTTTATTTTATTTTTTTATAATTATTTTTTAAACAGCTTCTCCGGGGTTCTTGAAGCCTGCAAAGATTTAATTGTGAAAAGTGATGGCCGAGCGGGGAGCTCTGTCGCTCCTCTCTCTCCTCTGTCTCACCTTTCTCTACACGGAGACTACAGCGGCAAAGCATGCCGACAAAGGTAAAAACACTGCTTCTACTTCTGCTACGCGCCTGCCTGCTTCTTCACGCCTCGGTTGGAAAAAAAGAAAGAAAAAAACTTAGCCACACACTGGATGTCGGCTGGGGTGAGGAAATAAGGAGAAACACATGGAATGTCTCCGAAAATCAGACATGGGGTTAGGTCGTGATTTCTGCTGTGCTCAGATCAGCCACTCACCGTTTAGATAACTTTAAAAGTAGGCTGCTGCTTCATAAGAGGCACGCTGTTTCAGCCCAGACCAGCCCTGCTTGAAGCAACACGCTACTCCGTCCTTTTGTCTGCACAGAGGCTGTTGAAGCTGAACTGCTGATAGGTTTCTCTGCTTGTCTTTCAAATGTTCCAGGGACGCGCTGCTTGCCTGGCTGCCCGTCTCTGGATCATATGCAAATACATTTGAAAGGCTAAATAATACATTTGATTGCTGAATCCAGTTCATCCTTATTTCGTGTGTGCATGTGAGACAACTTGGTTACGGAATTGGAAAGAGAGCCTTGAATATTAAACGAAAGGAAGGGGGGAAAATCCCACACAAGGCAAAGAGTCATTAGTGATCACTGTCAGATAATAAGCTTGCATCATCAGTCCAGCAGACATCTCATTACCTGGGCGTCAATACATGTTTAGCTGATGGATAAACGGAACGTAATTCATTTGCTCCTGTTAATTGTTTTGAAGTGAGAACATTGCTGTGTACACTTTCTCATTCCAACCGGTGGTGCTGTCAAGATGAAAAGATCCCACTTATATTGGTGATTTGAATTTATTATAGGCATAAATAAGAATGCGAATTCACCACAGTCTGTTGAAGATAAACTCTTAGAGCCGGCATCCTGCTCCAGATCCTTTCCGACAGTTATTGAAGTACACAGCCACAGACAGCATCCCACACCCCATTTTGATAAATTCATATCCTAATCATTGAAGCTGGAAGATACAAACACAGCAGCATGTGCTTTTGGAAAATTTGATCATAACTGACTGTTGTGCAACATGGCCCAGTTTTTCCTCATTATTCTTCTGATATGTGAAGTAGTTGTGTCAAAGAAGAAGTCCTTTGAAAGCAAGCTGTTTATTTTGTCAGTTAAAAGGATGAATGTGCAGAAAGAGAAAAAATAAAGGGAGACCGGCCTTGGAAAGATGGGCCTCCGCTAGCTGTTGGGCTCTCTTGCGTGTGGAGCCTGATGAAAGACCCTCTCCTGAATGAAAAGCACTCTGCAGTAGTGGAAGGGGAGATGGAGAGGGAGAGAGAGAGAGAGAGAAAAAAAAGAAAAGGGGGGTAAAAAAAAAAGCCCCTTCTTGGGTTTGCAGGAGACCAGTACAAAAGAGAGATGGGGGTAGGGTGAAACAGGCTGACTGTCTGGAAAGTAATAAAACCAAGAGATTAAGGGGTCCAGGGAGTTCCTTTGGGAGGTTTGATTGATTCCAGAGAATTGGAAGGGGACCCACACGCAGAGAGTCTCACGTTACTAATTACGGGGTCCCCTTCCCTGAAAATATCTGTTTATTCAAAACACATTTATTTCAGGGTCTGAGTTTGGCCACAATTTATCTCCATCAAAGCCGGCAGAGTTCTGGTTGTAAAATGTTGGACTTGTTTGGTTTGGGGACACAAAGTCGTACTTATTTCTTTGCTCCGATGTAAGATGCAACTGTGGAGCTAACTGCTGGCATTTTCTCCTTTCTGCAGCTCATAGAAGTTAAGATTTGTTAAAAGCCTTAAGAAGTTGAGCTTTTGTAAACAAGTTCCAGTCAGAGGAGTGTAAAATCCATTTAGCTCCTATCTTATCTGTGTAACCCTGCTGGGAGGGAATTGTGTGCTGATTGTCTCCCAGTGGACAGTGCAAATAACTTGCTGAAATGTGCAAACATTTGGCAAGCCTTGGCTCTTACAGTGCACTCTCCCGGGTATTATCCCTGCAGACCACCTCAGATGCAATGCTGCAAAGACTTTCAAAACAACTGTTGTTGTCTTTGCTGCATTTAAGGTCTTCTCTGTGGACTGTGCTGCTGATAACATAATTTACCACCTTTTTTTGTTTGGAAAGCCCTGGTGGTCCTACATTCCAGTTTGAGGAAAGAAGTAGGATGGTTTAAATCTTGTTTCTTTAGCCTCGGAAGTGGCAGCTCGGAGCTGGGAATACCACCATGTTTCAGCTGGAATCTGGAAACCGAGCTGCTAACAAAGCATTATGCTAAATTGTTCCCGTATAAACATTGTGGAAACATGTTTGCTGACAGATGTTGGAGTAAGTGTATGAGTGATTTAATGAGAGACTGTCTGACAGAAGTGCTAATAAACTCCTTATTACTGTGGCTATTACTGTTTTTTATGTGCAGGGCGGCCATGTTGGATTTTGTGGTCAGGGCTCATGAGGTCCCACCAACTTTGAATTTTAAATTCTACCACTGGGAACTCTTAAATTCTGCACCATTCTTCATCAGACTTCTCTCGGAGTGTGATCTGTGCACAGTTCTGGATGTTTCCGGAGCCTTCCATGACAATGACTGCATCTTCATTTCCTGCTAAAAATAGCAGAACCTTTTCCTTGCATGTTGACATCGTTTGATTAGTAAAGAGGAGGCATCATGCAGACTCAGTAGCTGTCTCTGCTGTATGTAGTGTGCTATTTACTAATCATTTATTTATGGACTCCAATCGCTCATAAAGTCCTAATGACCTCCATCCACCAAGAGATGGATAATTGCTCATGCAGCCAAGTATTTGATTCATCTGCCTCGCTAATGAACCCACACCATTAGGATATGATGCTCATCTCCTTTTGCCACTGATGTGGGGAATTCAGTTTTTTCTTGTTTTATGTTCGTGTCTTGCCTGATTCTGGTTTGCTGCTCCAGCAGCTCCACCAGGGTTTTAGGAGGCTGAAATGAAAGCAGGAACGGAAATAATTTGCACCCATTGTCAAAGCACTTTATCACATGTAATTGGCAGGGCGAGAGGGAGATCAATATCTTCTGAATGGATGGTGTGACATCTGCTGGTGCAACATGTTGGTGGTTGGGGTCACTGTAATCCACCTCCAACGCTCTCCACTTTCAGATTTTTTGCTTATGTGATGCTGCTGTTAACAATGGAAGATTGGTGCATATGAAGTGCAGATGCAGCTTTAACATCCTCTGCATCAACAGATCAAAATTCTGTTAGTTTTGAGGTTTTTGTGCGTGCAACCAGGACTCGGAGCACATGAAGTCTGTAAAACGTTGAATCCAAGGTTTTATGTTTATTGATTGCTGCTCGGCATGCGTTTTTAAAACGGCTTCTCTAACAAATCCCACATGGATTCCAGATACGGACTCGGTCAGCTACGGTGATCTGCTTGTGGTGGTAACGTGTAGGTTGTTGTATGTGGAGGAAAGCCAAATTTTCATCATTCTCTGAAATCCAGATTGGATCATGGGAAAGCCCAAACCTCCTCTATCAAAGCAGCTCCCGGAGATGTGGCGGTGCAGAGAAAGACAAATAAAGTTTACTATTCCTTCACTGCAGCCGGCAGGTCAGCTTGGAAGAATAAATCTTTATCAGGCGCTTGGAGCCTCTCCCTTATGCTTTTTTAACTTCTTACCTGATCTCAGATAAAGGGACCGCAGCCTCCCTGGATCTGAAAGCTACTTGTACTCAACGGATTGTTCTATATGTTTGTAAGTTCATGGATTAAGCTGAGAGATGAGGTGTGGAGCAAATTCTCAATGGAAATCTTTTGGTTTTGTTTCAGGTCCTTAACCTAGAATTTCTTTTTTTGGATTCTCCACAAGTATTTCTTCATATTCTTCTTGTTTCCAACTTCAAATCATGTCTTTTATTTCATTAATATTTGTGATTATTGTGGCATTAGCTTATTAACAAAGAGGGATAATGCAGCAGAGTTTGAGTTGCTAATGAAGTTGGACTCTGCGAGAGTAAGGGCTGGGATATACTTGCTGCTAGCGACGCCTCCGCATCCGCATCATGGCCGCCGTGCGTCGCTAATGTCAGTTCGGCACGTCGGCCGCTCGCGTTGACGCGAGGTAACGCGACGCGTGCGCGAGCTGCGTTATTGACGTAACCGCTAGAAGTGCCATTTTTGTCAATGGACGGCACGGACCGCATTTATGTGCTCATCGGCCAAATTTACCGCATCTAACGGCAGCAAGACCTTTCCCTCTTTAGTTTCTACTGTAAAGTAAATTTATCAATCCTTTTTCCTCGATTTCAAAGTCTAAATTCAACTCGTTGTTAGGGGAAAAAACCCGGAAATACAACTGACCGGCAGCTTTTCACTTTCAGAGTACAAGTGCTGCATACTCCGCCTGGTGGTATCTTCCGGTATTGACCGTTTTGGCTGCGCTGTGCCGACGTAGTTTACAGCAAGTATGTACACAGACAAGAAAGAGCGCTTGCGGGCACGCTTGCGTACACGCTTGCGTACACGCTTGCGTACACAGCAAGTTTATCCCAGCCAAAAAGCAACCTGCAGGAACAAGTGCTATGTTTACATTGGCAGCTGTTAGTAGGCGGGAGTATTAGCTTTTTGTTTTGCAGAGCTGGAGGGATGTTTTTCCCCTGAAGAAATGCGCTGAAGGAATCGCACGGATGCAGCTCAGCAGATAACAGTATTAGCTTGGTTAGGTTCTCGCATTCAGCACGGGGGACAGATGAAGGCGGCATGTCACACTCGGCTTTGCTGACAACTTTCAATGCTCATTTGATGTTTTCTTTTTTTTTTTTCTTGAAAAATTGGATGGATTTCAAATCAGCTGTGTTGTAGGGAAGCTGTTCCTCACATGACTGATCACATGCTCATCAACAGTTTCTGCTTCCAGAGAAGAAAAGCAGCACTCTGTTGGTTAGTAGTCTATAGTTGGCCATACAACCCTACATAAGCCTGCTTATCCGGTCCAAGCCATTTATTGGAAACAAGTCTGCATCCGCTCTTTGAAGCAACATTTCAAAAGTTTTGTTTTACGGTTGGATGGAAACTTGTATTTATCAGAAAGCACTGTTCTGTTTCCCTCAATGGTGCAAAGGTGTGTTCAGGTGTTGTCTGGAAGCATCACCGTTTTTATGTTCTTACCCCGCTCCATGTTGTGATTGGTCAAAGAGCTGTTCGCATCAAACATGCTTCTCTTAGAAGCTGAATTTCTTGCTTCTTCAGAGGAACTCCTGCTGTGCCAAAAAAAAGATATCAGAAGCTGCGCCTTCGCGGACCTGCAGTCTGTCGACTTCATGTCTGCCTGGCCTTTCATGTGAAAACAAACAAGTTAAAAAAAAAAAAAAGACTTGGTTGGACTTTGAGTTGAATCGCGCCTAGAGAGCGTAAAGCGGTCCATCCTTCCCTGTGTGATGTGGATCCTCGGAGGCTTGGCTACCCAGGAGACATTACATCAACAACAGTTTTATCCTCTGCGACATCTCCATCTCCTTGATATTCATTTCTCCCTCAAGTTTTCCGGGAAAGTGGAACAAAATGCAAAAATAAGCAAGTCACCGTAGGTCTGTGGAGCTCTCAAGGGTTTTGTGAATTGCTGTGATTAAATGATGCCTGAGTCTATTGACTACTGGGAGAGCACAGCCTCCCCAGTTTCCTCACACGGTGTGAGGAGAAACGTTTGAGGAAGAGGCCGGAGTTATGGCTACATGTCAGGAGGAATCTAGTCTGCTCTTCTGCACGTAAGCTGTAAGTTGACTCGTCATCCATTTGAGAACTAAGCTGATCATGCTCAGCCTCTCAAACTGCAATCAGACTCACGCGTGTGGGAGAAGTTTTGGACATTTTTAACGTGTATAAATCACAAACTAGAAAAGGATTGCAAGCTGTCCTCAAATTATGATTTTATGCCAAACCAAAACAATTTACAGAGTGATCATTCTGTCATAGAAATGCTTCTGACTTCTTTTATGCGTCGCAGCTTGGAACAGAGCTCTGCACCACATGTGAGTGAAGGCTGTATGAATGGCACGCTGTCTTCTTTTTGGCAAAGCACGTTCTGGAATATTTATGTTGTGCTACGCTGCAGTCACACTCGGTCAGGTTCTTGGGGACAGCGTGGCATTGTCCAGGGTTTCCCTGCATGCTGAAAAATGACGGGGCTAAGTTTACTGGATTAAGCGCACATCATTTATAACTTAAGCAAAACAGTGGTATATGTGTGTTGATGTTAGATTAAAGTAGCGTGCTGCAACGTTTCCCCCTGGCTTTGCATTCAAGTGAAACCTTGAAAAAATGGGTCTGGTAGCTGTTCAAAAAGAATCTTTATACAGACTTTGAAGCAATGGGGAAACTATTACTATTACTTTGAGCACTGTGGTTCTGTAAAGCTCCTGATGTGACTTCTCCAGGTTGGTGGCTGCAGCTGTGTGGGATTATGACACATGCAAGCTGTGCTTGTCAGATGAGCCTTAACTAATGAGACAAAGGCTTTGTTATCCTCAAAACTGTTCTCCAGCTCTCAGTTGTGTATTACAGGCATGTCTCATTAAAGCAAAAACTTTTAAAATCTTCCAATTCTTATTTTCAAATCAAAGCAGCCGTTTCTGACAGGCTGTGTTGTGGGATGAATATATCAAACCTGGTGCCAACATGGCCATCTTGGAAACTTTGCTGAAAATGTTGGTCCTAAAGCTGCTCTGATTTTGTTTGCTTTGTCTGCTTCCCTTTTTCTGACCTGGCCTTTGTACAGATTGTGTTACGATGTGAAGGAAATTCCATTTGTGTTGTGTACCACCTTCATTAGTTAAAATATACATTAATTATTTACACATCTTAACAAATCTAGTAAGTTCCCCATTTGTTGACTCCAAAAATAATTCAGACAGACCATTTGGTTGTACAAATATACTCAGTACATCATGGGCATGCTATTTTCCAGCAGATGCTTAAAAAATAGGCACAATAGGCCTGAAAGGGTTAAATGTAATTGATGAAATATGTGTTCCTACCTTAATTTTATGGAGTTAGGTTTTTCCACCAGCGATTCTAAATTAAGAGAGACAAATACTCTTCTTGAAAGATGGATTAATAACCTTCATTTGCTTGCTCCATAGCTGCTGGAGGCCCAACATCCTGCAGCTCTCAGGCATGGATTTATTCTCCGCTGTCTCTTTGGAGGACGTCAAGGGTGTGATGAATTAACATGAAAGTCTTCTCAGCGGTGCAGTTCAGAGTGTGGTGTAGTTCTTAAGTAACATATGCGAGAATCAATGCAGTTTTTTCAATATAATGATTCTCTTAATCATTATTGTGCAGCATGGGTAGTTGAATTTGAACCATTTTATTCTCAAAGAAAGAACATTTCTTTCAGATCCAAGGGCTTTCTGATCCGTTTAAGTATTTTTTTTTTAAACCCTTAAACATCACCGACTTCTCTGTACTTATGGGCTGTGTTTGTTTGTGGAAGAGATCTTATATACACACACTTGTAAGCTATCACTCACCCGCGTACACAGCCTTCATTCAGTCAAAGGGACTTTTCGTTTGTTGAAAGGGTGTGGAGGCCGGCAATCACAGAGAGATGACTGTGAGCACTGCTCGGCGGAGCTGGCTGCCACCATCACCAACCGGTTGTGGCTCTTGGCAGCTTGAGACGTGGCTGGGTGCATGTGTGTGTGTGTGTGTATCTTTGGGTGGGTGTTTGTATAGACGTATGCCACCCATCTGGGGTTGAACAGCTGTTTTATCAAGAAAGTTCAGAGAGTTTCTTCAACTTACTCAGCATAAAAGAAAAAAGTTTACCTGCTTGCAACTAAAGACCATTTTTATGCACCTTTGAGTTTGTTCTGTGGAGCAGCCAGCAGCTGTGGTGACTGATTCAGCCGTATGGGCTGAGAGCTTTTTTTATTTGAGAAAAAAACCCCCGGGGGGGCATCGATAGCCTCACTACTTATTATTTTTTATTGTGAAAGGCTTTATTTAGTTTAGTATGCAATGACGGATTGACTTACAGCTGTGTATTGTAAAGTGGTGAGCTTTGGCTTTGTAAAAGAACTTTGATTTCAAAAAATGTACTTCTGAAAAAGATTTTATAAGATTCTCAATTATGTCAATTTGATGTTTGGTATACAGTTAATTTAAATTCAGAATACTTTATTTGTCCTAGAGAGCCAATTAAAGGCACACAGGCAGTTTTTATACTAAATCCACAAAGCGGGAAAAAATGAATTTGGATAAAGATGAAAAATTGGTTGTACATACATTTACAAACAGATATTAGGGTCTATTCTCTTTAATCAAGTCAAGGCATAATCTTAAAAAGGATTTCATGAGTAGTGCCTGAACAGTTCAGTCTGTGTGACTGTATTTTCTTCATAACTTTCTTGGTCTCCTTTATAAACTTGGAAACTGGTTTGTCTGGTTTGGAAGTTTGGAAATCCAATACAGACCACTTAACTTTTAAGCATTGTCGGCACAGTGTGTTTCAGCGTCAGCAAGAAAAGAGGTTGTCATTTTTTTTTCTTTCCTTTTGTGGTCCCACACTGTACTTTTCCATGGCGGTGTCTCAGCACACAGAGCCGCGTCCTGGATTGTTGAGTCTCCCACATCATCCTTAAACAGTCCAGGGTTTAAAGTTAGAACCAGTAAAAGCTCCAGTCTACTCATGCAAATATCAACAAGGTGTCCCTGTTGTTCTTGGAGTCCCTCCAGTCAAGCTCCTAGTTTTGATTTTGATTTCACCTGCTGCTATGGTGACCTCTTAAGAAAGAATTCCACCAGTATTAACCAATGTTTCTGCTGCCGAATCCAAGCTGAAACAGCTCTTTGAAAAGTTCAGCTTTAGATAGAGGCTCCTTTGTGCTGCAGGGAGCTCCCCTCTGGCATGAGACTCCACAGACTGCAGTGATTTTGCACTATGTTATTGGAGCCAGTTCCTCCTCGACTGAGCTCATATGCAGCTAACGCAGGTCAGAAGAGGCGGCTGAAATGCTGAAATTACTGCTTAAATACACTTGCATGATGTAATGGAATTGGCCGTCTCGTTTGATTCTGCTTTCTTGCCCTTTCTGAGTTGCATAGAAGTGTTCCTCTGTGGCGCAAAGATGCTGGTTTTCTGTTTTTATTAGTACACAAAATAAGTTTGAGCTTGACCTCAGACACATTTAAGTTTGATGCAAAGGATGAACATGTCTTGATCAAAATTAATATTAAAATGAGCCATAGAAGAACCGCTGGTTGCACTGCAAAACGGTAGCTAATTCAGGTCCAAAAAGCTCCATCATTATTTAAAGCAAAACTGTTGAGTTGGTTCAGAATTTTTCATGCATCCAGTTGATAAAATAATATCCATCTTCCTTAAATCACATTACCTCCTTTTTTAAATTGTGTTTTTACATTGGAAAGATGAAAATCTCCAGATATGCCCATTAAATGCAACACAGAAAGGATAATTCATTGGCAGTGTAAACACCCTAAACCACTTCAACAGGAGGTTGTTCAAATCCGATCAGTACCCAATCTTTCCAATAATCCATGCAACATGTATCGAATATACATCCGACCTTGACGTCATCTTAGGGTGACATGGGTCATCCGGTGCATGTAACAGTGGACAGACGTTTGTTCTTCACCAAAGTGATTAAGATAATTTGTGGATCGCTGTACACAATCCGTGTCGGGTACCGTTCGAATTGGATAAGAACATACTGAGTTAATTTGCCTCCTACATTGCAATATGACCTGCGATGTGACTATACAAAAAAATACACAAATACATTGTGATGACGATGCTCAAATATGTTGTGCAGCCCTATCGTGTACATTTCTGCTCAACTACCTCACTTGCTTGAAGTGCGCATGCCAGTCACAGTGGATAGAGCCATCGCCTACTAATGCAGGAGGTCGGCGGTTCGATTCCACTCCGGCACATGTCGAAATGTCCTTGGGCAAGACACTGAACCCTACCTTGCCTCCCGATGTGCCTATTGGGCGTATGAATGTATGTGAATGTTAGCTCCTAAGCACCCAGTATGTATCAATATAGGTGCTGTGTGAATGGGTATGAATGGGTGAATGGGTGATATATCATTTAAAGTGGTCTGTGACTAGAAAAGCACAGTACAGGCCTGGTGCACGTTTATAATGAAGGCTGAAAAAGCAACTTGTAATGTAAACGGTCATCAGATTTGGACCAGTTTGGACCAGTTTTATGTCACTTTGCCTGCATTGTAAACATTGTGATGCAGGACCAAACATTGTAATGCAGGACCAAACATTGTAATGAGTGTTACTGGGAGACTCGTACAACTCATACAAGGAGTTCACACAACTTCCTCATCATGACATGAGAGCTATTGTCTTTTTTAAAATAGATGATTACAAAGTAAAAAATGATTCCCTTCCATTGTCTTACTTCCAACAACATCTCATTCAGTCACTGATGGACCAGGCCACAAAACCTGAGAGCAGCATTTGGGGCGACACAGTCTCTTGAGCTGTCTCTAAATTCAGTCATGACCTTTCTTTGTTACAGAGGAGGGATAGGAGGTTGAACTTAGTTAGAAGGATAAACTGGCAGCAGCCGAGGTGAGGATTTTCATTCAGCTTGAAGTGCAGCGATGGAGAGCAGCTGCATCAATTCCCTGTGATTCCTTAAGCATTGTCCTTTGAACCTTGACTGGACTGCCACCTCTCCTCCCTGCCTCAGCAACAGCAGGGCTGTGAAATGGATGTCAGCCAGCAGGGAGCACCTGCGGAGGAATGGCAGGCCAGCAGCATTCCATCACAGGATCCTGAGACACAGATGTCATATGAGACACGAGGGAGGTGAATGGAGAGGGGGATGGGTGGGAGGGCCAGTGGCAGAGGTTTTGGACTGGTGGGGCAGTAATGGGGTGGGATAGCGAGCCAGCTGCTACCGACAGATTCTTAATGAGGTTTCCCATCAAGAGCACAGGGAGAGGAACATTAATGGGTACAGTTAAAACCTGGTCGTTCATTTATCGCTCCCCCTTTCGATCATGTTAGGATGAGGTGGCTGACATGTTTGCACATATGTTAATTGTTTGCCCCCCCTCCCAGCAGCATTTTTCTTTTAACAGCTGCAGAGAGTGCAACAGTTATTTTCATTATTGATTTGTTTATTTCTTTTGTTTGATCGGTGGGCCCATGTCGATTATCAATTCATTGTGTGATTGAAAATATTTGAGGTTTTAATAGTAACCATAACATAATAATCATTATTGCTTCTAATATGTAGCATGGGCAAAATTGTCATATTTAAACACATTTTCTCAACATCTACCTCTCCCAACTTTGGTAATTTTCCAAACAAAGGTGGTTTTTGAAGAAGTCACTAACATTCTTGGTGGCATTTTTTTAATGACCTTCTTTAAGCAGCGTTTTGAAGCTGATTGTGACAAACAGCAGGCAGTCAGGGGTTAAACTGTTGATGTTGGTCTGCTCCGCTGTGGTTCTTCTGTTGTTTGGCTGAATGGTAAATGAGATGCATTGTTTTAAAATTGCTTGCATTTTTATGTAGAACCTAGGGCTGGGCAATAAATCGATTTTATCGATAAATCGAATTTGCTATTAATGAGGATTTAATTCTTTGAAAATCGAGATTTTCTTAGCCGGAAATATTTTGCCTACATTGCCTTCCCTCACCTGTACAACTGTATGCGTGAAAGTTATATTTTCATTGTTTACAATGGCAGGGCCTGCCAGCTTGTTTTACAAGTTTGTTTCACAACTTAAAATATTTGCACATTTAGGTCAACTTCCTGAATGGGTGAATAAAATAAAAGCATGATTTCCCATAAAATCTAATATTTGTGATCTTATTTAAAGAAAAAGACAGGAAGATTAAAGAAAATCAATTAAAATCGAAAATCGGATTTGGTTTTAAAAAATCTGAGATGTTATTTTTTGCCCTAGTAGAACCCATCCACTTCCAAACACAGTCGTCTTTACCAGGAAATTAACAACAATGCCAGATACTTTACAATTCCTCTAAACGGTGAAAAAAGTTTTTTTCGGTTTCCTCTGAAGCAAACAGCCTGGATTTCTGCTGTTAGCCGCACAAACTGGAAGCCGAAGTCCTGGGATCGGATATGCAGAGTTAATTTTATCTGCGGTTGGTTGTCTGATGACTAAAAAGACCTGGATTATAGCCCGTCTGTGGACCTGAAGTGGAAAGCAGCCTGAGCTGGAGGCTGCTATCGCCTCGAAATAATCCATGTCTGCACAGACGGCAATGGCATGTTTACTGCATTTCACTGGAAGCATCACTGATCTGCTTATTCATTCATTATTATACAAGATATTTGTTCGTGTAAACGTATTAAATAGTAGAGTAAATACATTTATTGAATAAGTGGGTCAGCCATGCTTCGGTGAACACGGTGGGTGGTGGAGATCTGCACTGTTTCATTATGATGGACTCTTTCTGCTACTTGGTATCTGTATTACATTCATGTCCACAGATGAGCGATAATCCCCGTCTCTGGTGTCATCAGATCAGACAGACAACTGGAAGCGAAGAGTGTCTGCTGCAAACCTGGGGCTGGGGCATCAAACACTAAGTTTGTACAGTGGATCGTATGAATCCAGGCTGCTTACTGGTATTTCTTAACATTAAACCTTGTAAAAATCAGTTACCTGATCAGCTTTGATCAGTCAAATACATAACTGTCTTTAAATTGCTCTAATTTCCTTGGTAAAGACGTACACATATGCCATTTCACACATGCACACATCACGCACATCACGTGTTCATAAATTTAAAAAAGGGATTGATGATCTTCAAATGATTTAGCAAGGTCTGGAATCATTTGAAGATGATCATTTCTGATGGGTAATGCAGTAGGTCATGTACCCTCTGTTGGATCTATTTTATTGGAGTTTGTAAGGGGCTTTGTTTGTTTGTGTGTTTACTTTCAATTAATTGATCAGGAAAGCTTAAATCTGCAAAGATGCCGCAGTGCACTCTATGTCTCACAGATAAAAGGCGCTTCTCTTCTGATCACCTGCAGATTGCAGCATTCTCACCTCTTTAAATGCACTCATCTAAAAACTGATCAGTGGCCAAGCCATTTCTGCATCCCTAGTAATAAAAAGAAATCCTTATTCAGGCTATGAAATGTTTCCCATGAGAAGGAACTTGTGTAATCTTCCTCCCAGCAACTTATAGTCTTGAATTAGTCGCTCGGGAAATATTTTTTCTGCTTTCATACTTTATTTACCTGGAGCGGTCTAAATTGGTCCTGAGTGCATAAGCATGTCATTCAAGCTTTTTGGACACCTGCTGATAAAATTCACTCAAAGAACACACGTACACTCAAATGTGCACCCTCAGAGTAGAATCCTAAAATATGCCCTGCAGTCTGTCGGGGCCAGATGGCATATAATATTGTGGTGCAGAGTAGCAGGTCTAAATGAAAATTCACCAAAGATCATTTAATTAAGCAGGTGTGAAAGCAGCTTAATTCAAGACGGTTTTGGCTTGTCTCAGCAGTCAATGTTCAGTATGAAGCAACAGCTCATTCTGCTGGAGGATGTGAATGTTTAGTTTTTTTTAAATATATAAAGCTGGTCACCAAGTTGCACACTTTCATTTCTCCTCAAAAAGAGGTGTTATAAGTGGTCTTGAGTTATAAAGAGTTGGTGTTTTATTAGCCACTACCAGCCTGTGGGGTGCTTTTTGTTGCAGAGTGACAGGGGGACTTAATAATGTAACTCTCTAACCCAATCAACCCTGAATCAGTGGAGCCTTTCTTTCCCTTCATTGTCCTTCTCTCTGTCCCCCTACCGTGCCACTGCATTCCCAGCCTGGCGGGACAGTGTCTCAGGGCCAGGACTATGTCACGCACCCCCAACCCCCCCAAAAGACCATGAGGAGGAAGGGGGGTCAGAGCTTTAAGTGCTCCCTGTGGATTGATGCACAGGATCCCCGGTGACACTGGTGCTTGAACCCCTGCACTGGCCATACCAGGAATTAGTTTCTAATGACAAAGATTTTGGCTGACCTCATAATATCTCGCCTCCTTGGCTGTAGCTCGGCATTACTGACCTTTTCCTATTTTCCCTCTCCTTTAACTGACTTCAAAGGAGAAGCGAGGATCGCCCCTCCTGGATCAATGCTGATAGTGAAGCACTCTGAGAACATTCCTTACATGCTAGACAGGGGTTGAGTGTGGATTTTATGGGCTGTGTTTCTGCTAGTCCCACACATACCTGTGGTTCATGTGCATGCGGCAGAAGCTTAACCCCTTCTCTAATAAGGAAATAAAACTGCTAGGCATGAAGATGAAAAGGCTTTCTTGGCTACTACACAATTCTGTGCAATTGTCCTCCTCCGCTCTTCTCTCATGGAATCCAGTGATATTTTGGGAAATTAATTTATATATTGTCTTGCCAAGAAGCAGAGTCTGAGGATCAATAATAACTTAATTTCTATGCATTTAGTATAGAAGTAACACTTTAATGCCCTGAGTGCACGTTATCAGAAACGAGAAGCAAAGGGACTCTTGAGAGAGAATTACCTGCATATTAACTCTAAAACTGTCTCATATAGCAGTACTTTTTTTTTATTTTTTAGAAAGAATCTATGATAACCAACCAAGAGTTTCATACTTTAATTATATGCAAAAGGTTAGAGCAAGTAAGAGGTTTTAGTATGTCTCTGGTTCTTGTGATGCAGTCTCAGATTAAATTTGCTCATACATTTTATCACTAATACACACCGGACGTTAGGTGTGGGCTGCCGTTTTAAGTGTCTGAACGTTGATGCAAACACGGAGTAGTAAAACATAGTCCAGGAGGAAACATAAGACAAGTAATGATTTCACTGGGTTTTCACAAAATGCTATAGAGTTGGTGAAAAAAACATTCATAATAGTCTGCAGCTTTATGTACAAGTGATCGTACATGTTTAGTCAAATCACTGAGGAAACATTTCCTTTGAGCGTTTTGATTGATGGTGGTGTCAGATAATGTTGTAATTATAAAATCAGGATTTTACCTGAACAAAGCAACAGTCCTGAAAATGCTTTAACCTTTTGAAATCTTAAGATCCCCAGATTGGGAGATTATAGCCCCGTTTCCACCAAGGGTTCAGTATGGGATGGTGTGCATTTGTTTTCAGAGATGTACTTCTTGCATTATGTATATGACATTTTTGAGGTGAAGCTTAAAATGTAGGCAGTAGTCTCAAGAGGTTAAAAGGCTATGAGTTAAAAGTATTAATTATGTAATATTCATATCTATTTTGAGTGTTTAGCTGTGACCAAAAAAAAATATTTATAATACTTTTTTAAATGTGAAAGAGAGCTGCTATCTGTAATTTAACTGTATAGATATACGCTTATGCTAGACTGTTTTGACCAAAAAATGTGAGTCATTTGGGTTAGCTGAGCATATTAACAGAGAAATGGTGAGCGAATGCAATCTCTGCATCAAGAGTTTCTGGCGTTGCTTGTTTAGAGATTTTGAGCTTCCAGAGTTGGTAAATCTGAACGTTTGCCGCTCGATGCGGGACGTCAACCAATCAGACAACTCAGCGTCTTGATGTAGGGACGTATTTTCTGACTACAGAAATACAAAGTACCCAGGGAAATCAGTTTTCATCACTTTACAAAAGACAGAAATGGAGGACAAACTAATCGTGGCCATCTGTCATTTATAACCCGTTGTCCTACGGATACCGTGACAGGAACAAATAAGAGCAAATAAATAAAGCCAAGCTATGTTCCTCATTTTATCCGCCATTGTAGAGAGAAAAGAAAAACATCTGGGTCCTGCAGACACGAGTCTTGAGTGTTTTTGATCCTGAATGTCAAGCTTCTGATTTACTAGCATCCAACGCCCACCTTGGTTGGCAAGAGCGTTTTGGACCAACTTGAGCAACTTCGGATTTTGAATGAACAAGCGCTTAAAAAGAAACCAAAGTTGATTTTAGTACCATGCTTACTGAATATCCAGTTATTTATTGGAATAGGTAGACTAAGTGGTTCCAGGTTTGTTGTTCTTTTTATATATAGAAGGTCTTGTTGGTCACAATAATCCCAATAATGCCAATCCCAGCCTCTAGTACCAGACCTGTACCACAGTCATTGGTGGTATGGCAGCAGTTATTGGTTGTTTTGGACTGAAAATTGTTTGGGACTGGTTTGAAATTTGCTATTGGCTCCAAACTATCACTTGGTTAAGGGAGTGTATCAGTTGCATCCATCTACTTATCCAGGTGAGGTCAGATCAGTGTTAATGGTGAGTATGGTAGGATCCTGAATGCATCATTAGATAAGAAATAGTTGAGGAAAAACGCCTTTGCTTCAATCGATTGAGTCACTTAACAGATGCTTTGGTTTGTTGGCACAAAGAGAGTTTGCACACATAATAGTGCGCTACACTCTGTGCGATTGGGGGTTGCAACGTTCTGCAGCCGGTCTGAATTGGCTTCCACACTGCAGTTAGTCAAACAAACTGAGCCTTCTTAAATGATGCATTTTCCTCCTCGCCTGAGGCGATGCTGCGTCAAGAATTACAGAAGAAGACAGGAAAACTCGCTCATCTCTTGGTAAATACGAGACAACCTCTGAAAACGGCTTTGTTTAAACTTCTTTTATACACATCACTTGCGCCTTCACACCTCCCTAAACGAACCGACTTTTCCATGAAAACAAGTTTGTGTAAATGCACCATTAGTAACCAAATAAGTGAACCAGTTTTCTTCTTTAGTCTGCAGCGGAGTATTAAAGCACGTTGATGTTATCTATCCATTGAATTTGACCAGGATTCGCTAAAACAGATCAAACAGTGCCAGTATGTATGCACCTTCAGTCATTGCCACCAGATTTGGGTTCAAAAAAGCTGTTTGGAATCACCCAACGTCCCACAAGCTACCTCTTTTCAAATAAGATTAGTATAGTTATTCTAACATGTTGAAACAAATTTTCGTAAAAGCAACAAAAAAGTTATCTCTCTTTCAAAGATAATTAAGACACCATATCCATGTGTTGAGGATTTTCTGGTGAGTTCGTCTGCAATCTGTACAGATAAGATTTCCTGAAGGGAAACAATTGTGTGAAATGCAGGAAGCCATTAGGAAGCCAGGGACTCATGCCTCTCCCTGCTGAGTAAATAGTGTCTGCCCCCCCATGTCATTCACTTTTGAATAAGCTCAGCACTTGTAATAATAAAGGCAGGAAATGAACTGTACTCACACCAAAGCGTGCAGGATGCTCATTGTGTTCCTAATTGACCAAAGGAGGTTGGGTTATAAATTGAGACTCTTCTCTGGGTAAGACAAAAATACCTCAAAGGTAACCTACTGAAGACATGGACAACTGAAAACAGCAAACAAAAACAAGGTAGCTAATGAGGCTGTGTTTATTTGCATAGTTTTTAGATCGTTTGGACTGTCGAGGTCTGTCTCTTACCTGACCCAGTTTGAGTGAAATTGGAGACCACAGATTAAATCTGTGAGTCTTGCACGCTCACATGCAACATACGGCACCCATATGGAACTGTGTCACGGGAAGAAAAAAAAGTAGTAGTGCCGGAGAGAAAAGTAACATGTCACCAATTGATACCTTATGTTCTGTTTGCGCAGTCAGCCTGTTTATGATTTTCTAACCTCATCTGGCTGCGACAGTCTAATTTTTCTCCGGAGTGCAGATGTGTTTCAGAGCCAGACAGTGTTGCTGCAATTATCACCTGAAAAGCCCTCAGGGGAAAGTCTTTTTTGTCCTTGAGTGTAGACGATAAGCGTATTTGGGCCGATCTACATTCAGAGGAGATTGGTAATGTGGTAGGGATTGAAGTTATGTGAACTGACAACTCTACTTCTCATTAAACACATTTTAAAGCCACCGTTTTTCAGTACCACAACCCCCCTGAAGCCTTTAGCTGTTTTATTCTTTGCTTTTTAATGGTATTATTTACAAGTTAAACACCAGAAGTTAAGTGAAACCAATTTTGAAGTGGTCTTTCTGGTTTTATTACGAGGGGAACGGATCAGCAGTTGTTTGGCCCACTTTTTATACTTAGTGTAATTGATATTTGGTTTACCCCCTAGATTAAGGGGCAACTAAGCAGGTTAGCACTGAGGATTTTGCCAGATTAATTCCAAGAATCCAATCTGAGTGGTCTACTCTGACCACACTCCCTGTGTCATCCCAAGCGTCCGCTTTACCTGGGATTTACTAGCATATGAAAGGGAAATGAGATCAGGGGTGGTGATAAATCCTGCAGCAAAGCCTCCCTCAGAGAAAATTAGATGCACACACGGCATTGTCAGTCACCAGCTGCTCATGAACTCATTTTCAATAAATTGATTTTGGGTGGCCAGGTGATGAGAGGACATGTAGTCCTTCAGACAGGAGTCAGTGTGGAAATCAATTTCCTGTATTACTTTTTTTGCCTTTTATATATTTTACAGCTCTGTAGTGACTTGTGAACAAATGTGCTGTTTTTGTTGTAGCCTCAAGTGAAGTGTTTCACCGGCCGTTGTTGCACGCTGTGTCCACAGGCTGCTATGTAGGGTCCCCAAATCCCAGCAGATTCATAAGCAACTAATTTAGGAGCTGTTAAGGGATTTAGCATCTATCTTTTATAGGACCCTTGTGAGCCACAACTACCACCGCCTTCCTGCCCGTCGATGTCTATGCCTGTGGCGTCAAAGCTTGCTTTTGAATTTCAATCAGCCCTGGATGTGTTATTGTGTTTATTTGTGGGGGATGGGTTGCATAGGGCGTTACTAGTAGTTACTGGTTGTGTATGTCAATCAGATATTCAGTGTGGCCAATGTACAGCTCAATAGAGGCTAGTTGGGATGCTCTCAGGGGGCATAGGGCTTTAAGTGCTGCCCGCGGGGCGAACCCTGCCTTCCATTCTTCACACACCGCCCCTTCTACCCTCGTCATCCTCCTCTCAATGTGAACACCGCCAGAACAATCAATAACAGCCTTACCCTCCTTCTCCTTCCACCGTCTTCCCCCTTCCAACTCCTCCTCTGGTCAGACACTCCCTGTTCTCCATTAATCAACACTGTGTTTGATGTTGGCTTCATCATTCTCTGTCAGCCCCCTCAACACCACTATGTGTGTAATTGTGTTAGATTTGTCATGGTAGTATAGTGATTTGGCCTGCCCCTGCTGGCTCCAGCCCAGTGGACTTTATTTTGTGTACCTGCACCGCTGGCATTAATTTAAGATCTGTTGGTATTTAATCCGTTTCCATGTGGTTCAGTGGGTTCTTGTAGTATCCTAAGGTACATCACGTCCTTTATTAAAGACTGTTTTTGCTTTTTGGGAGTTCCATTGTTCTCAACATCCTTCTCTTGTTACCAGGCAGCCAAGCATAAGTGGTCATTAAAAATCAAACCCCACAGCAGGCTATTTGTAGGGCATGAGTCGAAGTGACTGAAACCCTGTTGGCCTGAATTTACACAGAGGAACTGTGTGTTAGAACGTAATTAGTTGGACTGGACATTGGGAGGTCTTAATTCAGCTAGATGCCTCGTATGAAGTCCCTGTCATGTCTGATTGGGCTCATGTCTGAATAAGGTGGTTGCCCAAGTTTGCATGATGTTTCAGTCACGTGACCTGAGCAGAATAAGGAACACAAAAACATCAGATAATGATTGACTGGATTGAATACGTTTTTGGAAACATTCCGAATGGTGAGATGCTGGAATCCAGGAAATTCTTGGGGGCCAAATCAAAGACATGGTGAGAGACACGGTTGTTGATGTCCAAAAGCACTGCATACTTTTTGCATCACTTCCTACATCTCGCATGCTCTCACCAGATATCGGCACTTGTTGAAAGCATTGGAGAATATCTTCTGGGCAGAAAGCGTCAGATATAGATAATCTTCTGTTGTGTGCAACATGTGTGAAGGGAAAGCCAGATTCTCTGAACATACAGCAGATGCTACTAATACAGTTGCGGTATCTTTTGGATATTTTTATCTTGTACTAATGTGTTTGTGTGTCTGAGTGCAAGCTGAAAAGCTCAGTCAGATCCCCACCAGTACTGCAGGTTCAGTTAGTGTTAGGTTTGAAGATCAATGTAATAAACTGGAAAACTGAAAGTGTGTGCACACTAATCATTTTGTCAACATTACTATTGTGGCTCTAAGCTCTGTTTGTCTTTGCCTCATCTAATACCTTCATCAAATAACCTACTTCAACTAATTTATTTTTTTTTAACGTTTTCTATGAAACCTGTTGTGTGAGAAAAATCTCTGGCTAATACAGGTGTTGTTTTTTCAGAAACAGTGGGAGGATGTAGTGAGAGAGATGTGAGGGGGGAATAGGGTGTGCACAGGAGAGTAGGGAATACGGGGAAAGACTTAAGTGGCACAGTGAGTAAATCCGTCTTTGTCGATTATACACGCACTACAACCTTGACGGCCACATTAGATCTCTTTCCCTGTACACTAAATTATCATTAATATTGGATAAAGCTTTCTATGCTCTTTTACTTTCATCCTCCCCTCCCCCCAGCTTGCACCCTTTAGGCGTCTACCCCTTTTTTTCCCTCTGTTTGCTGGTTCCTCTACCTCCATCCTGTCCCCCTGTTCCCCTTTCCTCCCTTCCCCCTTCTGTTTCAGCTGTGAGACCCTTACCATGAAGCCATGGCAGGTGTGCATACATCATCATGGTGCTGGACACACAGCCTGCAGCTCCCAAATAGTTGTCATCGGCCAGACACATCCACCTTCCTGCTTAGATAGGACATTTGTGAATAGTTGAATGTGGCTTATCTTGCTTTTGATTTGGGTGTTTGCTTGTTTTGTTTCTCCAGACAGAAACCCACAGACAATAACAATTGAGTGACACGTGCATTCTGTTGAGACTTTGGAAATAAAAGGAATTGCATATGAGCTATTGTTGACACTCATCTGCTTGCAGAGGAGTAAAAGTCTTGTTTTATTAATATGACTTAACGTTGATTGTCACTTCAGCATTGCATCCATTATTTGATCCTTAAATACCAACATCTCAGGCTTAACATAGTAATATTATCAGCTCAAATTCCACAATAATGTTGATAGACAGAACATTCATAGTTATTGGTGTTATTGAATACTTTATGCAAAAACACATAGCAAACTCACTATCAAGGGCTGCTTTTAGATTTGCTCTATGCCCGTTTATTTACTGCCATGAGGTTACACAACTCCAATAATCTTACTAATCATGTTTATCGCAACAGTATGTGCATGTCTAAGTAAAGAAAAAAAAAGTTGCTCTTTCATTTTTTTTGGGACCAAAGTAGTAGGGCTTGGAAATGTTAAGAACATCGCCTTACAACAACCAAAAGGTTCTGAGGTCTGTGTGTGGAATTTGTGTTCCTCCCGTGCCTGCGTGGCCTCGCTCCACATGTCCTGGTTTTATCCAAATGAGTATATTAGGTCAATTGGAAGTTCTTAATTGGGTACTTTAGGTTTGCATTGGAGTGTTCATGATCATTTGTTTCTCTGTGTCAGCTCTGTGATGGATGATCCACCCAGGATGGGTGCTGTCGTTTTCCCAGTGTCAGCTGGGATAGTCTCCTCCCCTCTCTTCACTGAAGCCACTTTCACACTGAAATTAACGCGTCGACGCAGGTTTTTCAAAGCCGCGTTAACCGGCGATCAATCGGCATTTGGCTCCTTTCACATCGCCAAAAAAAATGCGCGTCTGATCCTCTGCTGGCAGCTGCGTTGCTCACAGATGTGAGTCTGGTGATGCAATCACGCTGCGTTCACGTTAACGATGTTACCCAGCGCAACAGAAATCTAGGC
>JAVQJG010276366.1:0-24400 GCA_036024015.1 Craterocephalus amniculus
TTTCAGTTGATTTGTAATGAATACACAATGTATGACATTTCATGTTTTTTAATTGCATTACAGGAAATAAAGAACTTTATCACAATATTCTAATTTTCTGAGACAGACCTGTATACAGTCGTCCTCAAAATTATTCTACCTTTCCATTAAAGAAAACAAAATGGCCCTGGATAAATGAGTGGACTTTGCTGACGAACAGGGTGCCAGTATACTTGCAGTCAACAGGTGTAGAAGTCTGAGTGAGAGTTACAGATTGCCTTAAATAATTGTTTGACAAATTATTAGTTCATGGCTATAATTGCTGATCAAACCCACCCCTTTATAGCCTTTGCACTAATCCTCTGACTACTTCCAGCAGAAAGCAAGAAAATGCATCTTGGCACAAAGCTCTAAGTATGAAATGGGTTCACAGCACTCCAATGGCCACCACAGTCTCAGATCTCAATCCAGTAAAGAATCTTCCGGATGTGGTGGGACCAAATTATACGGATGTGTAGCTGTCAAAATATGCAGCACGTGTGTCAACATTATGTCAACATGGAGTTAATCTCTGATAAATGCTTCTAACACCCTATTAAATAAAAAGGGAAAAGAATAAGAAGAAAGACAGTTCTCTACCACCTCAGTACTACCAAGATTAACTTAATAAAGTGACACGTGACCGGTACTCAATCAATATGACAACAGCTGGATGTGGTGCAGTTAGCTAACTGAAGCTACTGACACAAGCTAGGTGACTTGTAGGCTTGTTAGCCGTAATTATTAATTACTCCGCTAAAGTTAGCCGAGTGACAGTTAAATATAATAATAAATAGTCAAATATTTACCTTGAGGAGTGTGTCGGCCAGGTAGACGGCACACCAGCCTCCCATCACACACACTAGCAGGGGCACGGGGATCATTGTGAAGGTGTCAGAAACCTGTCCCTAGAACCGAACTGCACCGACTCCATCACTTCCTCCGCACGCCGTTAGCAGCGCAGGTAGCCGCACAAAAGACGTGACAAAATGTCCTCATTTTATGTTGAACGTGGAGGCGAGACAGGATTTATTTTCAGAGATGCTGTGAATAGAAAGATGCGTCAGCACTGTGCGACAACAAAAAAAATGAGCCCGACCTTCTTCTTCGTCGATTTATTCCGTTTGCTCATGGCAATCAAACAGCTCACTACCGCCACCGCAAGCTCAACTGCGGGACACCTCTGCTTATAATGTATTTCAGGGAATCTGAACAAAGATTACGTTATAAAAACAGCAGTTTGATATGAACACATCGGGAAGGATGAAAATTTGACTACACAAGGGTCTGTTTTATGATCAGTTTTCTAATTGTCCTCACTGCAGCATCAAAACAACAGAAAGGTCTGGATGCTTTGTTTTGCTGAGCAAACTTGCTTTGCCCAGGGAAGCTTAATATTATATAATACATAACATAATATAATTATAAACATAAGGTTGTCCTTGAAGACAATTAACAAATAACATCAAGATGAATAACAGCCATACAACAGCAAAAAGCATTGGTATAATACTTATACAACAACACTGAGCAAGCAGGTGCATTAGTGAGTTTGAGTGCAGAATTTAGAGAATGGGATGTGTTCAGTGAGTATGATCATGCAAATGCACCCATGCTCCATTTTAGGGATCAGCAACCAACAAGCCAGGAGAGAAATGTAAATCCAACCAGTGTCTCCTGGGCCTACCGGGGAGTATCCTCCTGGTGGAACATGCCCAAAACACCGCCCCAGGCATCCAGGACCTCAGATGCCCGAGCTTCCTCATCTGGCTTTCTCAATGTAGAGGAGCAGCAGCTCTACTCTGACCCCTCCCAGATGACCGAGATGCTCACTATCTCTAAGGGAGAACCCGGCCACCCTGCAGAGGAAACTGATGGCTTGTATTTGTAATTCGTCTTAAAACCTGATAGAAATTTGGTCTAGACTTCAATAATTACTCTTTCTGCTTTATCGTGTATTTTGCTTTCTAACAATTTAATGCAATTGGAAGATGTCCATTCCAACTTATTAGTCATTGTACTGTAGAAGTCACGTAATTTTACATTTGTTTGTGGTCTATTACAATGTGGATCAGAACAAGAGACACGTACACATACAAACTCATCTCATTTCTAAGGTCAATTTTATTTCAAAGGCAAATCCTCAAACTGACTGTAATCAATTTTTCATTATTTGTTTGCAAAACAAATAATCAGTTCTCAGTTATGTTCTGAAGTGAACTTGTTGTTCTGTCTTTACACAACTGGTATACAACTGAGATAGACTGGTGACCCTCTACCCTGCCTCTCACCTGCTAATAGCTGCGATAGGCTCCAGCTCTCCGCAACCTTGAACTGGATTAAGCACTATAGAGAATAAATGATATACACAAATTTCATTCTTGCAAGAGAGAAGGCACCTGAGCACATCAGTAGCCCAAAAAAAGAAAGAGCAACACATTAAACACTCAGCTTTTTGTAACTGTACTGTGGAGTATGAATATGCAAATATGTGTTTGAATATTGGATTTCATCTGACGAAAAAGATAGGAGGGGCGATTCAGACACAACAAGGAAACCAGCTCCCAACCTGAGTCATTGTGCCACAAATGTGACCACTGGAACATAAACTGAAGTGGATAAAGGCCATTTGCTGCTCTTCACATCAGCTTCTCCATCAGGACTGTGTCAGTATAAATGCTTTATTCACAGTAAGTGCTGAGTCATTGTTAAATAATCGACTGGATTGTAAAAGCACAGACCATCTTCACCTACTGGAGGGGCACGAAATAAACAAAAATAAGGGAAAATCTGCCTTAAATATCAAATATCAAAGGTAGCTATTTTGAGACACTGTTGCATTAAACGAAACATATAATAGTTATTCAACAAGAAAGCATAAAATGAAGATGCCTCATTAAAGGTTACTCAGTAAAAGAAACGTGAAAATATAACAAAGACAGAAGAGTTGGCGAGCAATGCTTATTGTCCAAACGGAGAGCAGAAACAACAGCAGGAAAACCAAAACAGAGAGAGGAGGCACATCTCATGTTGTTTCCATATTTTCAACTGTCATCACATGGCAGACGAATGCAATAACAGTAGACCTGCAAGCAAGGCGCCACAGCAGATCTGGCTGGAGGTTGTCAGTCTCCTGGTACCTGGGCTACACAACATCTTGAGGATAAACTTAATGATGCATTCCACTTAAAAGTAGAGATCTGAAGTTTTGAGTTTCCACTCAGTCGAAATAATGGAATTCCCCTGAAGTAAAAAGGTGATAAAACTTTTTGACATGAAACTGATGGCTTGTATTTGCATGAAAAAATATTCCCGTACCTAATCTAAACTGTCTGAAGTGCATCTTAAAGCACCAACACTGAACCGTCGCAGACATAACACTTTGGTGTTCCCTAATAATGGATCCTGCAGCACGTCTCTTCTCCCAGCTTCTTCCAGCCAGTAAAAGCCAGTCCAATGTTGACCCTTGTCTTACAGTATGTCCTCTTGCTTCTCTCTGCTGAACGCTGCAACTCCAGAGCAAACTGTATGTTGATATGCAGCTGCTGCCATGTGACGCTGTGCTATAAAGCAAAAAGCGGTTAACACGATGGCCAAGGCTGGAAAGGAAAGTTGAGAAGTAGAGTTTCTCACTCTCAGGAAAATGCAGGGCGATGACGCCTCCGGAAATGTGCATAATGAACGTCAGTTTGCCATTATAAACAAGTTAGGGTTACAGTTTTAATACCAGAAACTTATGTATTCTGGCTTTAAGTATTTCCAACCTGACGCTTCCTATATAATGGTATCATTCGGCTGTGCATGCTTTCTGAGCAAAAATAACATTAAACAGAAACAAAAAAGGCCTTCACAAAGAAAAAAAACCCCAAACAAACACTTCCTTGTATATTACTGTGGTATAACCTGTTGTGTTTGTATGTATATTGGTACATAATGAATCAGAAAGAACAGAACAATCCTGCCTTAGCTACAGTACAGTGTTGTCATTAAATACATTAAATGCATTCACTAGTGGTGCTTATCTGTAATAACTGGAGTCTCCTTGCCAACAGGTGAGCCCAGCATGTGGGTAGAATTTGCATAGTCTGGAATATACAACAAGCCTGCAGTGAGAGGCTGTTTATTTTACTATCTGGGAACACGTCAGGCCACTCTGACAGGTGAGACCGACAAGGTGGTTTAAATAAGGTGAACGTGGACGGCTTTATGTGAGGCAGATTGTGGTATAACCCTAGGAGAGAGGTAGGTGGAATCCATCAACTTCAACGATAAAGAAACGCACACATTCACAGAGAGCTTGAACACTCATTTAACTCCTCTGATGCTGGGTCGGGTTCCACTCGGTGGGAGGAGTTTCCTGTCTCTCTGAGCCAATCAGAGTGTACGGAAACAGGTCAGGTAGCTGAAGAGGACCTCAGAGAGAGCGCGAGGCAGGGCAGAGCAGCCACGCACACTGGGAGGTAAGAGAGAACACACACATGCTTTCACACACACAAACACGCAGGCCTTCAACTCAGAGATCGCCGTTGCCCTCAAGGTTTCCAGTTGCGTGAGCAATACAGAGTAGATATGCCAGCCCGACTGCTTCTCTGTTAGTGCGTCACAGCAAAAATAGGCCGTTACCATTTTCGTCAGTGAGATTAGGAAGAGTGTTTTCAGGAATCAAGTGTCACAGTTTAATGAAGATGCTGGTAAAAACTTGCTGTCCGAAGTGTGAATGTCAGACTGAGAAAAGCCATTTCATTCCTAAAGAAGTTCATTCTTACATTTTACATATGGTATAGTTTAAAAACAAAGTTTTAATAATAAGATCAATGATAACATCAGTATTATGATATATATTTCAGGTTTTACCATAAGTATCGTTTGAAAAAACCTTTGAAAGTTGTCCGAATGAGAGCATTTCAAGTGCTTAGTGCAGCTGTTTAAGTGTGTTTTGCCCGGTTTCTATGCGTGTCCATGGAAGTGTGTGAGTGTGGATAGAAAGCAGGTCCCCTCAGTGTATCACTCATCTATTTATAGTGAGAACAAATCCCAGATATGAGAGGAATCTCTCTGCAACTTACGAGGCAGCGGCAGTGAAAGAGAGAGGGCGGAGAGAAGAGAAAGAGAAAGAAAGAGATGGAGAGCAAAGAGGCTAAAGGTGTGTGAGGGACACAAACTGGATGAAGTGGGTACAGAAGCGAGGATTAGAAGAAAGTGTTGTGTCATCTGCTGGTAAGTCCGAGCTGCTTTATGCTGTGATATGTCGATGTGCTGCGTTATGATTGGCAGGTAGATTGAGGCCATAGTGCTCATTTTCATTCAGCAATGTTTAGGGAACTCTAAATTTAACAGTAGAGATATTAAGATAAAGTTATACTTATACATAGTTTCACTATGATTTATTCATATTGTCTGCAAATCCTACAAAAATATTACAAATGTCTTGAGAGAGACCAATAAAATGTGGTGTTTTTGGGATTGTTGATCTTCCAGTGGAGAAAACCCAAAATAAAGTTAGCTTTAGATATTCATACAGGCATTTGAACCTCCACATTGTAGAACCAGCAGTGAGAATACGATGCTAATCAGTGATCTTGGAGCAGAGACTTTCTGTTCTGCTCAGTTTCTCAAAATGTTCAATAAGATTGATAAATAAACAAATAAAAAACATACAATACTCACCGAATCCAATTCAGCTGTAATTCTAAGGTTTTATGTGAGGACATTGTATTTAAATAAAATCAGTTTCAAATAAACAACAATTGACATATCGCAGGGTCATTATCTATGTTACACAATGCAACATCCAATTCCTCAGCAGCTTGTTGAACCACCTTTACCATAAACAACTTCCAGTTATACTTTTTAGATGATAGTATCAGTCTCTGACATTAGTTGCACAGCACAGCATGCACAGCATTTCCTCGATATCTGGACTTTGACCGAATCATTGCAACATGTTGATATTTTGCATTTTTCAGTCTTTCTGTTGTAGATTTACTATTATGTTGGGATCATTGTCCTGTTACGAGTCAATGACTGCTGTGCAAAGTGTTCAAGTCCTGCAGCTGACAAAAACAGACCAAAATCATCACTATTCCCCTACTGTGCACTCCCTTTCCCTTACAGGGGGGGCAGTATGTAACAGCAAATTTCCACCACATTTGGTGCTGTGCATTATTAGAATTTGGCCAAACATCTCACCTCAGGCCCGGATTTATGGATGGTCATTGTTACAGAGGTCTTTTTTGTTCAGAATAGTTTCTTTTTAGAGAGAAGCAAACTTTCCAAACAAGCCGCTATTCATTCAGACTCATTCATTTTACAGCCATGAACCTTATCATGTTTCCTGAGGTCTGACATACCACTTTTTTTATCTTTTAGTAATTTCTCTAAATTCAATGAAATAGCCAATAATGTGCAAAATGTTTCCTACTTAAGAATAATCTTTCTTGTGAACGATAGATAAAGGGTGTCAGTTTTTTACTTAACTGTGTAAGTGTGACATGAACGATAGATTTCAAATAGTCTTCTAACCCTTGCTAGATTGATGAGCAGCAATAAGTGTTTTTCTAAAATAATTTCTGGTCTCCATCCTGCTTGGCATTGTGTAATCACATCATTGCTGAACCTCAGCTTCTTACCCTTTTTAATGTAATCAAGACAGAAGATGGATAAAGTTTTTCAGACTCTTGAGTCTTGTCTTAATTTTAATAAACAAATCTTTTTATTTCAGCTTGTTGAAGGTTTTGAGATTATTTAGTCTGGAAGACAGAGCATATATAAAACTCCAGCCTTTGAATGCTCTCCATGAAGACTTGGTGGTGGTAGGAAGGCAGAAAGAGTTCAAACACATGATTTCACTGGTGTTTATTCAAACAAGTGACAAGAATAATATAGTTATTTCAGCAGTTGCAGCTGCGTGTCACGTCCCTTGTTGTGAATCTCGAACTACAATTATAACAAGCTTAGGAACACATTCCTTAACTTAGACTGATAGGCATCAAAGAATATCTAGTTACAGAAAGTGAAAGTTGAACGAAATCTTTCCACCTGTTCCACCCAATGAGGACTCATCAGGCTGCAGCTGCTATTCATCTAACATAAATACCACTGTGTGTGCACGTGTGTGTTTCTGTGTGTTACAAATTGTGGGTGCGTCCTTTTTTGTAAAGGACAAGCACGTTTTTTACTCTGTGTTGTTGTACAAACACCTCCCTGGAAACAGATGGAGCGGTGTTACTCTGGCTCTCTGAGCTACTGGCAGATAAGATAAGCTGACTGTGGAAGCTTCTACCAGTATGAAGCACTTGAGGTAACATAAGGTAGGAGGAAGTAGAAAATAACACAAAACTGACTGATAGAAAATGAGGAAGAGCTGAGAACTCTCTGTTATGATGCGCTCTTCTTCCGGAAGACAGCAGCACGGTCCACATCTCTGCTTGCATGTCATCAGTTTCAAATATCTTCAATTGAATTCTTCCTTCAGTGCAATCACATCGTTTAACTAACGTTGTAGCTATACTTGGGGGTAAAACAAACTACTGAATTAAAACATTTATGGTTTGTGGTGTGAAACAGTCAAGCTAAGTTTGTGGCTTTTTAATTGGGTTTCAAAGCTGAAATAAAAAAGACAGATTATGGCTTGTAAGATTAATAAATGTATTTAGAAATGTAGAAACGTATAAAAGGGCATTTCCAGTGTCCTGCAGGATTCACGGCACACCTGATTCAAATGAATGGCTCATCATGTAGAACATGGCATGCTTTTGGGTTCATTTTGTTTGTTGTGCTGGAGCAAGGAAGCATCTAAAATGGACAGTGGCCCTCGAGGACCACACTCTGTTATTTGAACTATAATAAACATTTATGTAAAGTGAAATAGTGTAAAATCCCTCATGCACTGCTTACCCTGGCTGGAGAACACAGAACTGTCATTTGAGGTTTACCTTCTTAAAAGAAACAGCTGCATTGAATAAAAGATGCTTTTTCTTTGAAAACTTGTTGTTCAGAGCGATCCTCTGCGATGATGAAAACAGTCTGCACCCTGAAGGTTAGAGCATAGTGATAGGGATCAGAAGTTTGAAAGTAAAAGGGGGATTTGTGGTAGTTGCTAATGTTTTCAGCTTTTTTTTTTTTTTTTTTTTTGCCCACTTTTGTATAAAATTTTCAGCTACTGCTTCATTAACTGGAATCCTGTTGCCCTTGTGTATCAGTTTTTATCAAAATGATTGTTAATTTTCAAAGCCTTTTCATAGAAGTTGCCGTTTTATCACCACTGTCTTTGTTGGGATTTGTTTCTTTGGTATCCAAACCAGCTCATTACCCAAGTTAGAAATAAATCTGACTTCAATCCACTCCTCAGATGACAGAAATATCTTTGCTTTCTGTAGTAAAAACATGCTAATGTTATTATTATGTGATGTGATAGAAAGAATATCGCTCATTGGAATATTCAGTATATTCTAACACAATAAAAAAAAGAAACAAAACTTGCACTAGTCATGAAAACACAGAGCAGCTGCTCTATCACCACTACGAGGGATAATCATCAAACTGAACACTGGAGTTCATCTTGCAGGACTCTATTGCTTTCTATTGCTTAGTAAAGTTTGAAAACACATGGTTTCTGTTACATACACCATAATGATGCACTGTACATATTACCATATTACATAGTAATACCTCAGGTGCCCCTCGAAGATGTATCATGTACATCTAAAAGGAGTCACATCGCCTGTTTAGACTATAGAATGGATTTAAGTAGAGCATCTGTGTGAGACCATTGGCAAGTGTAATGCTGGTAGTGATGGAATAAACAGCAATAGCCTAAAGGAACATCAATATTTGCATATTTGTTTATCAGGAAGCATTGTGATTGTTTGGAGATGAATCTGGCGCCACACTGCCGATCATTGGGAGTGGATGGTCATAAATCATTCAAATGGTTGTAAATGAATAAAAATGGTAATAAAAGGGTTTTAACTGCCAAATAAATTTGCTTTATCTGACATACCTAGAATAAATTGTTTTTAAAACAGCTAAAACTACAGTAATAGCTGAATTAACAGGAAATTTTTAATTGTTATTTAACTACGGCTATCTACATTTTATGACATGCAACTTATCTTCTCATAAATGTATTTCATTGTTCCTCAGATTTAAGTTCTGACTGACTGATAAAAGTGTAATACACCCTGTAGAGCTTATCCTGCTGCACAGATCAGTTTTACATTGATGCAAAGATCCTCCCAAAGGTGAAACTTAGGTGTTTTCGCTTTGACAGTGTCTCTGTCCCTCACTCATGAATGATTCAGAGAACAGTTCCTCTACTTGCTTTTCTGTGCAAGAGTCGCTAAGCAACTGAAATGCTATCCCGGTCCTCGAAAACCACAGTCCCTGTGCCCCCAACAGGGACAAGTACACTCTCAAATACACACACACACCAGCACGCACAGTTGAATGTCTGTGATCTATGCTTCCTGCAGGTCAGTGGACTCATCGGAGGGATTATGTCCAAACCTTCGACCAACGTTAAGGCCCTCCAGGTAAAAGATTTCACCCGCAACCTGCCTCTGAAACCTGAATGTGTGGCTTCCTGCATGACTGTAAGCGGAGGAATGAAGGATTTCAGACAACTGCTTCCACACTGACGTTTTATTGGTGAAGGCAGATACAGGATTAAGACTGTGCATATGCAGTATCAAGGCTTTATTACTGCAGAGTCTTTTAGCGAGGCAAACATACGCAGAGCTTACTGTTGGGGTGATGGCTTTGTGTGCATGTCAGAGAGGCTGTCATTAATCATCTCACTCCTCATTGTGCTCATTTTCATGTCTAACCATGGGATAGGCATCAATACAGAAGGTTTCTATATACCCGTACAATACAAACATGAGGTCAGTCTCCGACAAAAAAACTGCAGTTCAGCAACTTCACATTATAAATATTTGGGTCATAAAAGTGGTCTTTAAACTCTCTTGTCAACAACTGTGCTTGTTTTACCAAATCTATATTAGATTGAAGGTTATTTATTTTAGAAAACAACACAAAACACATTAGAATATATTTTCCAGCTATTTCTTTCCATAATCACCACAACATAAAAAGTATTTATTATCTCAATAAATGTAATGTAGTTGTTAAACATCCAACAGCATTGGTTTATGCCCACATCTCTACCTGTTTTTAAAGTAGAACTTTACCATTTTTACACATCCACCTAGATGGATAAGTGCTTTGGACTATATAAGAAAACATTTTAAAATCTTTATATGGATGTAAGTGAAGTCTGAAAATAGCAAAAGCTTATGATTCTGGTGTTAAGCGTAAGTCATGTACAAATATTACACATCTAAATTGACAAGGTGAAAGTTATTAAAGGAACTAGGAACTTTTTTTTAAATATAAATCCTGCCCCTAGTTCTTTCAATCACCAGTAAGGAAAACTGCATTGTGCATGCCTAGGGATTTGTTTAGAGGAAGGATATCTGTAGTTGTGCCAGGACCATTCATTGTTAGACTGACAGTTTTATAAGGAAGCAACATTAAATATCTGTGTAAAAACAACAAAAGCAGGTTTTTCTTCATGGCTATTTTGAAAGGATGCAATAACAGATGAAGAAAACAATGACACTAAAAATAAAACGATCTGTGCCATGATAAGACTATGAACTACTGACTGGGAGTTATGGGAATTAAGTCAAAGTTTTTAGTTAACAGACTAAACTTGAAAAAAATCTACAATGGTCCTTCAACAAACCACCCTTTGACAATAAAACTTGATCCTGACCAATAAAAATGTAGCAGCTAGCAGAATTTGGCGCATAAATCCCACCAGAATTGCATTTGTGTCTCATTTCATGCTATGATTCAAAAGCAAGTTTGTTTGCATTCTGCGTGAAATTAGTCTTCCAAGTATGAAAAACAATCTCAGTAGTTGCAGTTGCATGGAAAAGTCTGTGTTTATCATACATTCAAATCACAAATACTTTGGGTGCCACTGACTGGAACCTAATTATGAAGTGTAAAAGAAACTTGCCTTAACTAAACCTTGTATCTCTGCTGCTTACTCTGCTATTTCAGTTTGTTTAAACATCACGCTAAGATTTAAAAAGCTCTCTAAGGCCTTTAGAAAGAAAGTATGAAGACATGTCTTAGTATTGTGATGAAATCAGAGAATAAAATCTCAGAATAAACAATTTATTTGTAAATCATTAAAAAGACGACAGGAAAAAAAGGAAATCAAAAACTTGCATATGCTTATTAACACATAAACAAAGACTGAGATGTTGGAGTCATGAGTTCTAGACAGAGTAAATAAAAGACTGTGTAAATGATTTGTTTTTTAGGTAAAAAAAAAAAAAGGAAAGAAAAAAAACTTGAAAACTACTTAATCGCTAAGTACCAAGTTAGGTTTCACCCAGATGTTCTGAGCCAGCCCTGTCGGGAGTGTAAAATGAAGGGAGAAAAAAAGGCATCCTTCCCATTAATCTTCTAAACATGTATGTGATAAATGTGATAATAACACTTCTACTGACCAGTTTCTAGATTGTAATGGGGAAAAACCCCTGTAGCCGAATAAAATAAACAAAACTTAAGTTTAGGTACTTTTTTTGCATTTATAGAATTAAAACCAATGAGCATATATTAAGATTTGGATTACTATAAAACTGAGGTATATCTTGAACATAAGTCAACTCATGCTACTGTTTAAAACTCTCTCAAACTATGATAAATTATAGGAAATATACAATTTATGACAACTTAAGTCATATTTCTGAACCATAGGATAACTGTTTTCTTTGTTTTATTTCAGTATAAAGTTACTGTATATCAAAAAGGGTAAACTAGTAAGATGGTACAGTATAAGCTCTTTTTTGCTATTCCATAAAACCACTTTTGTGTTCATCCAAATCTTTATTATTAATCAGTTATGACTACCCAGATGGATAGCTCAGATCCAAATGGCCATATACACATGTTTGGTTCTATATAGTTTCTTTATTTATAAAGATTCCTTACTCTGTAGTGGGAATTTTTGATAAAGTTGTTAAAATTTCTATGGTTTTTGTTTGTTCTTGTTTTGTTTCTGTAAAATCAAGGTTGAATATCCAGTGTAGGTGTATTGTAGTACTGCAGCCAGTAAATAGTAGTATGAACAATTCAGGGAATATTGTTTCCCTTAATAATCAATTGCTGATTAAAAACATCCAGAAAAGCAACAAAATCAATATATATTAAAATTTTCTATTTCTTTCTTTTGACCTGCCCTGCCAGAAATATGTTCAATTCACTGTTACTTACTTTTCTGTCCATGGACTACCAGACTGATAAATGGAAGCTGTGTATAATTGATACAGTATAATGGAGGTAAACAGGATATGTTTGTTTTATATAAATGGATTCTCTTGCAATTTGACAAACATAAAGCTACTGTAGAGTTTAAAATACCAATAAACTTTGATGTGATAGCAGTTGAGATGTTATTTATATGAAAAAAATTTATCTGGAGTGAAATATTCCTTTAATCTTTGGTAGTATTGATGAAACATCAGGAGATGCATAAAGACTGAAGCATAGAGACACCAGCCAAAGCAGCACGACAGCGATACAAACATGCTGCACATGAGGGGATTCATCTTCCAGAGTCCGTTCCCAGTCTTAATGTCAGTAAAATATATAAGTCTTTCATAGAACCACATCCTCTGACATCAGTAACAAACACCACACTCCCAGTCTGTACAGCTGTACAACATGAGCTTATATACAATACAATACATTACAAAACAAAACACACCAAAATTCAAATGACAGGACGTCAGAGCAGGCAGCAGCAGAATATCATGTTGGCAAGCAAATCACTTAGCTCAGAATGTGTGTGTGTGTGTGTGTTCCCGAGTGTGTGTCCCAATTTTCATAAACACACAAGGTCCTTTTAGGGACTGATTATAACCAGGAAGCAGTGGTCATAATAAAAACAAGGGGTTTTGAGGAAACTACACACACACACACACACACAATTCATTTGAGTGTTAAAAGGGCTGTTCTCTCTGTCTGTCAGGCTAATTTGAACATCCCGATGGGAGCTCTGCGTCCAGGGGGCGGCCATCCTGTCAAAAAGAAAGAGGAGACAGCAGAACCAGAGGAGGTGAGACAACATTTCTAGAAATACTTTTAACAAGTCATCAGTATGTGGAGAATGATTCTTAGACTGTTGGCCTTTGCCGTCAGACTGGTGTTGTTTTGCACTCGATCCTATCTCATGCAAACTGAACCAGAAAAAAATCAGACTTGGATGACCTTTCAACTTCTGGTAGTGGAGATTTTCCCGGTACGACCCGGTTGAGTGACCGAAAAGCAAGCCTGAATGTCCCCAAACGGGTTCTGGCCAATCACATCACCTCCTGATCTGCATAAATTTACAATTTGGATTTCCATTAAACAAATTAGTTGGGTTTAAACACAACCTGTAAGATGGTACATTGTGTAAATGTTGTCTGTCACTAGAAAGAGGAAATATGTGTCACTTTGAAGATATTTGACACACAGTATCCACATGAGAGTGGTTTGAATCTGATTCTGGAAATACATGATACCAAGTTTTTTTTCTTAAATTCAGTTTATCTTGACCCTGCACTGATTGCATCTTGTGTTTAGTTTGGCAAAGATCCAGCAAACTCTTTTTTACATAGTCATTCTGTACGTTATAAATCTAGTTATTATCCATTTTGATTCATTATAATCTAGAGATTTCTTATTCCTTCCACTTATGTTCAAATAATAATTTATTCAAGTTGACAGAAGATGTTAAATGAAAAATTGAAATAAAAGCAAGAAAAAGCATCAGAATGTGTCAAAATCTGCTATATTTGTCAAAAATCCTGGAAAATATATTTCTTTTGTTGCGCTTCGGTTTTAAAAGGAGACTAGCACTATCCCAGAGCACTCTGAAAATAACCAGGTCTTACATCAGCAATCCTGATCCTAACTGCCCTACATGTTCCTACTCCAACGCACCTGATTCAGATTAATGAACTTCCTTATCAGGTTCAATGCCAGCCTGTTAACAAACCTTTAATTTCATTCAGGTGTGTTTGCGTTACCTCTACAGAGACTAAATTGTATTTTTCCACATTTGTTCTTGTAAAATACTTAAGTGAGAGAAATATTTTATGTGATTTCTATTAACTCCAAGAGTTAGTACAGTACTGTTCCTGAAACTGCAAATCAAAATTCCAACAGCATGTGAGCTTAATACTTACTGTACATTGTTATTAGCACACTATTCCACACCTTGCTAATGCCTAATGACGTGATTTGCTGAGTAATACTTAAACCACAACCAATACTGGATGATGAATGTTTATTTTTAGATTGCAGAATGGGGAAAGAGTGCTGCCTAAATTAGCTTTATCTCCTGCTTGCTGTTTTTCGCAAAGCTAAACCAAGCATTAGCATAGAAGTGTTGGCAGTTTTTAGCATAGTTTTAAATTAAGCTAAAGTTTGTGAAAAATATACAGATACTTATATCTGTAGGACATTATGTCAACAGTAGTTATCAAAGTTTATTATCATGAGTGCGCGAGGCTAGCTCAAACAGCAATATAGGCCTAAAGCAAGGCAGAACAGTTTTTAATGAGGTGACTGTAATATGTAATATCCATTCAGTAACTGAAGAAAGTGAATGAAATTGGTGAAAACGACTGGGGATATAAAGAATATTTTCATGCAAATATTTAAAGGAAAAGCTACTATCATCTCATTGCTATTTACAGTTGACACTGGGACTTTATTCAGGTTTAGGTAATTTTCTGTCTCGCCTGCAACTCAGAATTCAGAATCCAGCAGCTCAATGATTAAAAGGCACATGAAAATACTGTATGAAATGTATGAAATGACAGCTTCTGTGCACTGGCCGTTCTTATCCTTCAGACCTTTTACTCATTCCTTCAAGAACTATGAGAACTGCTCATCAGATGCAGGATCAAGTCTTTTTTTATTTTTTAGATTTGTGAGACTGAGCTTCTTCTATAGAAATGCTTTCCACTCAGCATCAGGACTTCACCACCTGTCAACATATAACAAAACTGTCTTTAAAAAGTAACCAAAACATTTTTATAGCTTTTAATTCTGATTGATAAATAGCCTTTTAGATAAACTTGACCTGATGTGAGTTTTTCCCACCCAGGCTGACCCCAACCCTTCACCAGAACAGACCTGCCAACCTGCAGCCCAGACACCAGAGGAGAAGAAAGGGTTGCCAGGTGCAGTGAAGCTACCGGGGCCTGCAGTTAATCTAACAGAGCTGCAAAACGTCAAGAGTGAATTACGATATGTTACCAAGGAATAACATGTATGTTTCTAAGTAACTTTCCATTGATCACATTTTTTTATATCACAAAAATTAAATCAAATTATTTCAGTTTTTGAGACATATGGCCTGTATCTATAAATGATCTATCTATTCAACTGGCATAAAGTCTTTTTTAATAGGTCTACTAATACTAAACTCAATATTGGTCAATATGAAAATAGCACTTTGGATAGCATCATCATAAGAAAACATGTCTTCTAATTGTTTGCTAGTATTTTAAAATATTTCATAGTGAACTGGTTTTTAACACTAACAGGTTACCAGTTTTAATTTTAATGGTGGAGTAGAAGGGCTGAGTTTAAAGACTAAAAAAGAAAAAAAGGGAATGCAAATAATAACCAAACTAGAGAGAGAAACACAAGGGTGGGTTTATGAAGTGTTTTGCCAATTCATTGTGAGGAATGCAAATCCATTTGATGTGAAAGGTGGGAAAAAGGAAATAATGTTCCAATTGAAGTGGAGGTGTATGAAGTGAGAACAGCTCTTTAAAAATGACTAATGAAAGTCAGTGAGGTATAAGCCCTGAAACTGACATAAAATAATCAAATATCAGCACATTTACAGCCTCTTAATGAAAGCTGATTAATGAACAGTTATAAAAATGAAGTTGTAGCATAACAAATTCAAAAGTATATATCCTTTTGGTACCAGTGTGACTTTGACTGCAATAATTACTTGCAGTGGTCACAGCTTACCACAAGGAGTCGCTGTTGGCTGCTCAGGCTGTGTTGATGGTCGAGCTGTGTGTTGATGTCTGTGTGTGTGGGCTGGAGGGGTTGAGTCAGGCGCTATATTTATGCTTTATAGGAGTATGTGTGTGAGTTTTGGAAGTATGTGCATTGAGGGGCGGTCTGTGCTGCGACTTTTCAGTGGGTTGCAGAAACCACAATATCCAAACACTGCAGCTGCTCCACCCTGCTCGAAACTGCGTGGGTGTGCCACGTGGGAGATGATGAGAGAGGAAAAAGAAGGAGCTGGTTAAAGTTTAAACTGTGAATACTTTACACCAATCATTTATCCAAATATTCCTAGTTTATGTACACAAAGTCTTTTCTAACTTAAAATCATTATGATGATTGTTTTGGTAATTTACAGCATGTCAGTTTATAATGATGCCAACCTCCTGTTAAGTTGTAAAATATCAATATTATTTGGGAAAAAAAGGTATTTTTAGCCTTATGAAATATTAATATTATGAGTGGGAATGAAACAGAAGTCTGATCATTTCTGACAGAGAGTTGCAATAGCATCTGACATCTTGTACAGAATGTAAACAAATAAATATCTTGCTGCTCCAACACCTGACTCAAAATCATTGTGAAAAACTCAAAGTTTTTCACAATAATTTGTTAATTTGAGTCATGTATTGAAAACCTTCACGGAACCAAAATGAATCACTTGGCTGAAATAGTCTTATTTTCCTGAATAAGGATACTGAACATACAGAACAATGCCTTTGTGAACTTCATTGGATTTATAGCAATATAACTGCAAGCATTTCTCTGTAAGTATCCTTTCTTCTTGCCTGCATTGACCAATTTGGTTTTTAATTCTTGTCAGCAGACATGCACACCATGCCATTAACACAACACTTTAGGCACAAAGTCATTTGTAGGCATTAAGCGAAGGGTTTCTCTGAAGGCAGACAGCAACAATTGCTTCTCTGTTCTCTTACTAGGGAGAACTTTGGTGAAGCCTAGCTTTATGTGCACTTCCAAACTAAACAAATATATCAAGCAGTGAGCCTTTAGCTCCATGAAACTAAGAACACTTTTTAAACAAGGCTCTGTGCACTATGGATCCATATTGAAATGGACTGACACCCTCCCCAAATAGATTCCTCAAAAATTAAACATTTTATTGTCACTATATAGAGAAGGACTAGAGTTTTAAATAATTTAATAATCCAATACAACAAGAGCAGTATGGTCTAACAGTATATTTATATTATATTCAATCCTCTTTACTGAAGGATAAATTCAAAGCTAAATGTGATCAATTCCTTGTAGTTATTTTTTATTTCCAAAACAGTTAAAAGATTACATAAGATAAGTTAAAGTCAAAGTCAGCTTTACTGTCAATCCACCATATACAGTACATGACACACAGAGGGTTGAAACTGCATTTCCCTCATTTCCACAGTGTAAATTAAAAGAATCAAAATTAAAGATATAAAATATATTAAAACATATACATAAGTGTAAAAATATAAACACGGTAATAGAATAATATAATATACAGCAACCTACTGTATACAGTATAATGTGATGCAAAATGACTAATATCAATGGGGCGGGGCAGTGAGAGTAAGGAGGGGGAAAGGGACGGCAGTGAGCTCAGCATCCCGACAGCCTGATGACTGAAGATGTTTTTCAACCTGTTAGTCCTTGCCCAAAGGCTCCTCATTGCCCTCTGAATGGCAGCGGACTAAAAGAGTTGTGTAAGGAGTGTGTTGAGTCACTGGCAGCACAGAGTGCTTTGAAGGCCAGCCGTGTGTTGTAGATATCCTGGAGAGTGGAAGCCATGTTCAAGATTGGCCCTGCTGTTTTCAGGCCAGCATCATCCCCTGCTCTGTAGGTGGATTTCCGGGCTCTCAGTAACCTGTGAACCTCCCCTATCAGCTATGGTTTCAGAGAGGCCCTTAAGTGATAATCTTGGTGTCCTCGACATTGTTGATAATTTTACTGATTTATGCAGTGACAGTCTCTGTTTCCTCCTGGATTTTGATATGTTGGTTGCAGGTGGCTGACAGCTTAACCCTTGTATGCCCCCTGGACATTTTTCTTCACTTCCTAAAATTCGAAAATCCCTCACAGACAACCCTGCTCACCGGTGCTGAGTTTTGGTGAAGAAGTGTCATCCTCCATGAAATTTCAAAAGCCCAACTTTCAGTGTGGAAATCAATTATTTGACCCTGCAATGCATTTTAAACCAATTCATGACCCTTCAAGCAGACTTTCTGTCCACTTTCTAGATGGCGTCCAATAAAAGGACACAGGGGCGTGATTTGTGGCAAGCGGGGTAATTTGAGATTGAAATTTGAGTACTCCAAGTTTCAGCATGAACATCCATTATTTGAACCTATAAATGCATTTGTATTCTATCCTTGACCCTTCAAGTGGACATTTCTGTCCATTGCCTAGAAAAAGTCACCTTGGACACCTTCTAGAAAGTAGACAAAAAAGTCTACTTGAAGGGTCATACATACGTAAGTTTTCTGAGGGTAAAACATGCCCCGGTTCTGTAGTGGCAAAGTAGTCTTGGAGAACAGATGTGGCATCTTTGGGGCACACCTTCACCTGCTTCTGAACTGGTCTGGTGAATTTGGACCTTGGTCTGTACACTGCCATTGGCATAACAGCAGTGTGATCAGAAGCACCTTCTACCCTCCTGTCTGGGTTGTGTAAACACAGTCCAATGTGTTATTTCCCTGTGTTGGGAAGTCAATGTGAGTCAATGTCAGTCAATGTGTTGATGCAACTGTTGGCAGGTTACAATGGTTGAAATCACCACCAACAATAGCAAATTAATCTGAATGGTCTGTCTGTTGATGGCTGATAGCATTGTTCAGTTCACAAATTGCTCTGTCTCTGACATTGTTGGAGCAAAGGGGGATGTAAGCAGCTTTTAGCAAGATGTCTGTGAACTCCCTCAGCGGGCACAATGTGCGACACTTTAAAATCCCAAATTCCACCAGGGCTGAACAGTGTCTCTAAAAATAATCCCTTTACGTTTCACTTAAATTTTATGTCTAGCAGACTCAAACTCGACTCTTTGAAAAAGGGAATGAACAAGAACTGCTTTAAAAAGTAAAGATGACTGAGTTACAGAGATTAAAATGAATGTAGATACAGTGAGAATAGAGAACCAGGCTTAATCCTTTGAATCTAGTCTGTCACGGTTCTGCTGTCTCTCAAGCATTACCTGACAGCGCCTGACGAAAATCCCTCACATGGTCTTTATCTGTCTTTTGTCCTTCAGGATCTTCCTGCCAGGCGGAGAGGATGGACGACAACCTTCATAGACACAGACTTGCCCACTGCCGCTGAAGACTTGCACAATCTAAAAAGTCGACATCTTTGGAAACACTGACAGCCTCTCTGAAGCTAAACTTTTTTAACTCTCTTATAATCAGAAATACTGCATTAAAAGATTGTCTTTCATTGAGAACTGATGTTGTTTAGCCACTAAATCCAAAAATTGAATTTTAGTTTGTACAAAACATTAAGATGTTTTGACTCATTTTGGCTGCAGAGAAGGCTTCGGTTTACTTGGACTTCTGCGATGTGCTGTCTTTACTTTAGTGTTTTTTAAGGGTATTTTCAACTGGATGGTTAAAAAACAAAATCAAATACTTTTAAAATCCAGTGGTAAACAACTTGTAGACATATCAGCTGTTGAACTCCTACTTTATACAGCTGTCACAGTTTGGGTTTAAGATTGATGTTTGTGCTTTTCAGGTGGAGAAAATGTTTGTTTACTGTTGTTATGATTACAATAAAATTAAAATATTGATATAAATCCAATGAAGTTCAAATTATTTTGTCAGTTCAAGGTATGATAATTGAGGATTTTTGGTATCTTGAACATAAAAATATTCTTTCTAGATTCATGGCTTTACCCTACACACACTAGTGATGAATTAAAGACTTTTCTCAGTTTAATCTTATAGATTTTCTAACACTTGAAGACCAAAGTTTTCATTGTCTTTGAGAAATACCTGAACAGAATGTTTGTGCAGAGTCCCAGGGGGTCCAGAGCATTTTAAAAACATTGTCTCATTATATTTTGGTCTTTCTTTTTTTTGCATGCTAATTAGCAAATATTAGCATGCTGAAACCTTGAAATGGTTATATCAGCACAGTTGCCATTTACTTGTGTTTCTTTTTTCTTTAGTTTACTTATTTTCTGACAGGTCTATTCAACTGTTGTAGCAGTGATAAAAGAAAATCACCCTGAAATAAGACAGCAACGTTTTAAAGATGGCAAATTCAAAAAATATTTCTGTGAGGGATTTCGATATTGTAGATGGTTGAAGCGTTATAAGCAAAAATTTGTGATGCAACTTTTCCCCTTGATCTGAGTACCTGAAGAAATAAAAAATCTGTCTTTTTGAGTCTAACTATAATAATTCCTGTATTTTTGGGGATATGCCATGAGTAATTGTTTCTCTTGTATAAAAATTTGCTGTTTTATTCACTTTAATCACAACAAAAACTCCAAATCAAATTTCAGACAGGACTGCAACATTAACAGACACACATACCCCCAATTACAGTGCAAATCCATCATCACATCACATGTTCTTTTGCACTTACATAAACCCCCCCACACACACCACAGCTGTAGCTAACTTTAGCTTCCATCAGGTCACAAAGGAATATTCAGCCAAGAGAGATACACCGTCGGTGTCAGATCAGGGGAATCTGTCATCGAGTGGGAAAGATTAAAAACACTTTGCAGATTCAAAAGGGTGCAAAACTGTTTTTCTCTCTGCAAGTAACCATCTTGCTGAATTTCTGAACCAGTGTAACCTCTCCATAAAACAAAAACACCCACACAAACACACTCATCTGACTGTAAGCCAGCATCTGTTTGGAGACGGCGATCATAACTCAGAGCAAAGCGTCCCCTGCAAGAACTTGTAAGTGTGCAATAAAAAGATGTTGCCTGCATACTGATGCAGTTCTACGGTAATTACCCTGCGCCATAAACACTCCTATCCCCCTCATAACATCCACTTCTCGTGCTGCATAAAAAATGATAGCATGACCATCTGTGTGATTCTGAAGTGCTGTAGGTCAGGATAAGGTTAAATGCCTCCCCAGAGGGCACGGCTTGATCTAACAATAAGCTATGAGTTACTATTGACACTATAGTACAGTATAGATACAATATTTTATAACTTGGCAAAACTTGCACGGGTTTGATATGCATCTCTCACCACATCCATAGAGCCATGTTTCTATTATTGTCACCATGGCAATGAGGACACGGATAGGTGTCATAGCAATCGTGCCCTGGAATCTTGGTCGCAGACTGCGGCAGCTGTATTTACCGATGAGTTCATCCATGGGGATAGACACTAAAACCCGGCTTGGCTCCCTCTCGGTCCGACTTATCAGTGCATCAGCCTGCTTGCTGGTTGGGTACGTGCATTGGCCGATACTCCCTCGTGGACGTTGAGAAAATGGCAGAGGACAAGCTTAAAGCCAGCAAAGCTAGACACAGACAAGAGGGCATTGGGACAGTTCATGTAGTGCCTAGGGGGTGGGACAAAGGATTGTGTTCATGTTGAAGAAGGGGGCAGTTGTGACCCTCCTTATCACGGTGTCACATGCCAGCTGCTGCAGACAGAAGAGGATAAAAACACTGATGGAGGGAGCTTGACTTTCTTTTCCACTCTATTTCCTGCGTCCATTTTATTTTGAATCCTTTTCTTTTCAGCTGCTTGTAGCAACTCTTGTACCTGACTTCACTCATTCACTCTTTTTGTCCTGCTCTCAACTTTCAGTATTTTTACACTAACCCCTTGCGCAAATCTGAAAAAGATATTTGAACTTTTTTACTTTCAGGACTTTTTGAGTCTCATTTTTTCCACCACCTCTTGCCCCCCACCTTTTGGATGGATAGCTACTCCCTCCTCTACAGTTCTTCCTACAGAACTGGACTCCTCTCTGGCTTCCAGCGCCTGCGTTCTCAGAATAAGATGTGTGATGTCGTCCTTGAGGCCGGTGGCATCTCTTTCCCGTGTCATCGTGCCCTTTTGGCCAGTTCCAGTGACTATTTCTGGGCCTTATTTGGGGAGACCACGGTGGAGAGATTAGCAAACTCCATTAGCCTCCCAGCGCTGACACCTGAGGGATTAGAATCCATTCTGGACTTTCTGTATTCAGGCTGGCTCAGCATATCGCCTTCCACACTGCCTGATGTTCTCGAAGCCGCCAGGTATCTGCAGGTGGAGACTGCTTTGTCAATATGTGAGCGATTCATGACAGACGATCTAAATGCTGAGAACTGCTGCTACTATGCCAACCTCGCTGAGCGACATGCCCTCTTGAATGCATTTGAAACTGCGAATCAAACCATTGTCATGGAGTTGAAAGGTTTGCTAGAGAAAAGCAAGGCTGATCTTCTAGGGTTGAATATCCAGTCGCTGATGGCGGTGCTTGACACAAATGAGATACATGGTATCAAGGAGCTGGAGCTCCTAATGCTGACTCTGGACTGGCTGCATGAAAATGGGCCAATCCCTCTCCTCAAATCAAATCTGCTGCTGAGTCGTTTACGCTTCGGATTGGTTGCCGCTTCCGACCTGGTTAACCTCTGCCACACTCACAGGGCAATGAACACACCCTTGATTAGAAGTCAGCTGACTCGAGCAATGGAGTACTACAGACTGGCCTCGGTTAAGCCAATCACACAGAGCAGGCAGTCGACTCTTCGAGCTGCGCCCGGTTGTGTGCTTCTTCTGGGGGGTGGGGCCAACGCTGATTGGCCAGAACAGGAAGTGTTGGCCTTTGATCCCAGAAGCAGGAAGTTTTCAACTACAAGCTGTGTTCTACCGCAACGAACGAGGAATTCTTGTGTGTGCTCGGTGGGGGGGTTCCTTTTTGTGATTGGGGGAGAAGAAGTAAAACGGGGAGACGAGGATGGGAAGAAGTCCATCATCATGCCAACATCCAACCAGGTGTGGAGGTACGATCCTCGGTTTGCTTGCTGGGAGCAGGTGGAGGCCATGCTGGAGAGGCGGGCCAAGTTCACCTGCTGTGTGGTGCAGGACGTTATCTATGCCATCGGGGGGCAACACTCACAACCCAGCTCCAACGCACAAACCTCGTTTGCCTCTGTCGAGTTTTATGACATGGCGGCAGGGGCGTGGAGAAAAGGAGCTACCATGCCCCGCCCTCTTCATGGTCATGCTTCTACTGTCCTTGACAATGCGATTTATGTGTCAGGTGGTCTCCCCGGCAGCCAAGGCAGCACTCATGGCAGTTACCATGGTGACAACCCGTACGAAAACAGGGAAATAAGTAGAGACTTAATTTTTTGGGATCTCAAAGGTAGAGTTTGGGAAAAGAGGGCCCCGATGTCCATCGGAAGGTTCAGTCATCGATTGGCAACGGCCCACGGCTACATCTATGCCCTGCTGGGAATGTATGAACCTTTCTGTGACATTGAATGGTACGATCCTAAGGCGGACCACTGGACACGCCTCAAACCAGTGTTCCCTTCTTCCTCCAACTATGGAATGGTATCCTTGACTTCTGGGAATCTTCTGCTATTTGGAGGGAGAAGATGGAGTGATGGACAGGAGGTGATCGTGAAGAGCGTGCTGGAGTATGATACAAAGACAGACTGCTGGAGAGAAATTTGCAAGCTTCCAAGACCTCTTACCGGGATTGAATGCACATTGTTGCCTCTGCCAGACTAAAGGTATGAACCAGTGAAGACAAGTAGAGCCTTAAAGACGGCTTCATGTAGATGAGTGCAACAGTCTAACTGTGCGTTCAGACCAAATGCGGCAAGAGCCGCAAGGACGCCGGAAGTCAATACATTTCCAATGAGAACCGAGCGTCTTGAGCGGCCAACGCTTTAGCCGCCGGCTGCCGCGCGTCTTCGGCAGCCAGAGCAGCAAAAGCGTCCAAAGTGGCATCTGATTAGAAGTTGAAACTCAGTTAACTTTATGGTAATAAGCTATGATTCGGTTCAGCGGCAAGCGGCAGCAACCAATCAGATACAGGTGTCCTTCGAAGGAGCGGGCTCCAGAGAACACGGTATGTAACTCTGGTTCCTACAACACACTCGCGCCGTCATTAAGCCGAGAGGCTGAGAACCTGTTCGGCTCTTCCACCCTTTATCATGTTCGTCTTTTTGGCTACCAGGACCAAATAAAAAATTAAATTTTGGTGCTGCTGTGAATTTTAGCACCAACACAAACAAACTAATCCCAAACTGCCCTGGCGATACTGACTACGGCGTGGCTCGCGGTGCTCACACACACATGCTGGCAACAGCGTG
>JAVQJG010276379.1:0-15145 GCA_036024015.1 Craterocephalus amniculus
GGAATATTTACCCCCCCCCTTCTTTTTTTCACACACACAACCCCCCAAACACATTCCTGCCCTGCCCTTAGACTTTAAAAAAAAAAACAACCCAACTCAGATAGAATCATGAAATATACGCCTTATATAATGGGAACGGCATCTTTTATTCATACAGGTTATATTGTGAGGGATGAAGCCTCTTTACATGATGTGTTGCCTGACATATTGTCTATGGGCCTGTGTAAACTTGCGCAGGTGTGTGACATGCAGTTTGTAAAGTTACCTGCTTTTATTCAGATGTCCTCAGATATTCTGCTGCGCAGGTTGTGTGCTTTTCTCTAGCCATCCTGGATGATGTGGAGTGTAAATTCTAGCACAAATGTTGAATAATTCATAGAGTAAAGGTTGATACGACGATCCCAAATCTGCATTACAATCTGAAAACATGAGTACCAGCCTGAGATCTCCTGAGAGCCGTTCAGCCTTCGTATATCAAACTGTCCTTATTCTTTCTGATCAGCCTCATCATTCATAAAAGCCTTTTATTTTCTCCCACTGCAGTGACACACACATCAACACATCACACACACACAGTGAGGTAAAACACTGGCGGCTGCAGGGCTGCTGAGGCTCCTAATCCAGCCGGGAGTGTTTATCAGAGCAGAACCTGCTGCTGGCAGATGTTATTAATGATGGAAATGGCGGGAGGAGAGTGGAAACGTCACAACCCCGAAGCTGCTCTGATCGTGCAGGTGTGTGTCTGTGTGAAGGGCTGGCAGGGTGGATCGCGGCACGATGAAGAGTGGACGGCCCTCCGGTCAGTGTGTGTGGGTCTGAGAGCATGTGTGCTGATGGGTGGTGTGTCCATCACTCAGGGAGAGCGCGTGTGGTCGTCATGTAAGATCATGGCGAGCGGATGATGAAGCACTTTAAATGGATGACTGGACCCGGCAAGGAAGGAAAATGTTTTTAAGTGATTTTGACTGTTTGACTTAAAATTGACTGGAAGTTCCCGCAAATGCTGGTTTTGTTCCTGGAGATGCTGTTGATAGCTACAAATTGTGGATCTTTGGTCATCTTTAAGTTAAAAGGCGTCAGATACTCTGTAGGGCTCTGGATGTTTATATCAGCCATCCCTCTTTTAATGGCAGATATTTTTCAGGTCTATAGTCTAGAGGTTTTTGAGTGTAAGTCATGAAGACACAAAGATGGCCGTTCTTGTTGACAGTCAAAAAAAAAGGGAGTGTACAGCTTGGAGTGCAGTGTGGCACTATAAAATAACAATACATACTAACTTTGCATTAACGTTTAAGCGATTTTACACTGCTATATTTGTCGAGAACCTAAACGGGCCTGCATTCCTTTCATTTTTAATTACCTTGTACTAGGGCTGCAAAATAATTAAAAGATACTGTTATGATTGTAACATTTAAGTATTGATAAGATGTTTGTTTTAAAGAATAGGAGTAGCACAGGTGTGTTAGTGACCACTGAATCGGGACAAAAAGAACAAACAACAGGTGTAGAAGAGGACTATATAGATTAGTACTATATATTTGTGTATAAATGACAATGCATATTGCAACTGAAGTATTCAACAATGGTGTTTCATACTGCAAATAACATGTTTCCCTACTATCCTGCAGCCCTCCTTGGTGCAAATATTTTTACCTGCAGATATAAATACAGCAATTCTCTGACGTACTTTTTTGGGTCCAGTTCAAACTCGGCTCAGCTTTTCAATATTCATTTCACATAGAGAATGTGAGACCTTCCCCAAATCAAGTGCTTGTAGACATGTCCAACAAACATGTAGAGGGACTGAAACCTCTGTTAAAAGCACCTGCAGGCTAGCGGATGTGATAGGTGGAGCTGTGAGATGCAACGTTAGCCTTCATCCAGGAGAAGACTGCTCTACCTGTTTATTCCTTAAACTCTGCAGTCAGCTGAGCTCCGGCAGATAAGCCTCTCTCCTCTCTCTCGCGTTCCCGTGACCTCCAAGCATTAAGGCGCCGGTCTTCAGTGTGTCGGAGCGTTTAGACGTCGCTCTTTCGCAGGGCGACTTGTGGATGAGAGGAACTCAGCAGCTGAAGGACTGGTTGGATGTTAAGAGGAGAGGATCTACCAGCTTTTGGTTGCCGGGCCGTTCAGCAGCTTTAGAAGGTTGATAACTCCATCATGATGGAGCTGTAGTTCATTACGGAGGATTTTGGTGACTTTAAGGACCTTGTGAGATGTTTTTCTGTCTGTGATGCTCTGGAAACAGTCTGAGGTGTTAAATTAAATATGTCTGACCAGAAAATATAAAACCAAAGAAGAAATCTGGAACAGGGGAATGCCAGTACTCATGTTTCACCAACAGTGTTTCTCAAGTGTGAAACTCTCACGTCACATCAAAGCCATGTTTTTGTACTGAATATTTTCCAAGTTGATTGCGGTTGCACCTGTGAATTGTTGCACCGATGCGGTTTCTTCACGTTCTTCATTAAAAGACCAACTGTCTGTGTCGGTGCACAGAACAGGAACAGTGTGTATCTTTGGCCTGAAGCAGGTCAGATGCGTTTTCATCGTTCATGCAGCAGAAACTCACCATGTTTTGCTGATGACACTCGTGATTAATCCATGATTATTTACAGTGGAATCTGTGCTAAATTCAACTAGTACTTACAGTAATTTTCATAATGCTGGTGTTGTTATGCAAAGTAACGCTTTGCTGTACGCTTTTGTTCTTGTAAGCATTTTGACTTTTTGTCGAGTCGTTTAATTACATCGTGGACTCGGACATTACGAGGAGAGGCATTTAAGTTTGGAAAAACATCTGATGATTTATTTCTAATACAGAGATAAATTAAGGGTCTGACTGAAGAGACTGACATGGATTTGTTTTTGGGGGTTGGTATCAGCTAATGAGGGACCACCACAGATAACGAAGTTCCCATGTGAGACGCAAAGTTTGGTGAAATGCTTTTCTCTATTCTTGGGATGAATAAAATCTGAGTGATCTGTGCCAGAATGGTTGCTTTTTCATTCCTCTTTGGTTATTGGAATCAGCTTTTGGTTGGGCTGTGATTGCATGCACAGACACACACACACACACACACACACACAGGAGTGTTACTGTGTGGTTTCTCTGTTGTGGAAACACTAATTCAGCGTTGTTGGTGAGAATTCTTTATGAATGCAAGGATAATAAGGCAAGCATTTTCAGGAGAAACTGCGGACAGCTCGGTACAACCTGGTGATGCAAAAACATCCCTAGTAGCAGGAAAAGTAGGGAAAGAATGGATACACCGACCTTTCCAAGCATTTACACACGTTTGTGTTCATACGAGCGGCAGACGGCTATGGACACTTTTCTACATTGTCTCACCTGTTGGTGATCATCATCATACTTGGGCCTGGATGGAAAGCTCTAATTATTCCAATTAAAGTCCTAAGCTCAGAAATATTCTGTCATTTTTTTAAGCAAACACATTTAATCCATTTAAAGAAGCCAAAGACTGGATGAACACAATTAGCCACACATTAATCCTGCTAACAAAATGAACCATCGGCACTAGGGGGCGCAGCGATTGCAGTTTTCTGGCCAATCACCGATCTTTAAAAGATCTCACCTGCTGATGCTGATTTTTGCCGATACCGATTTTTCTTTAGAACTGACTTGACAGCTTACATCTTCAATGTGCCAATTTAGTTTCATTGAAACACAAACAATACCCATAGCGTACTACAATGGGAACTTTTTAACTGGACAAGATAGTTTTCTAAAATTACAAACGAAAATCTTTGCGCATTGCTGTCCACATAACAAAAATATCAGTCCTTTAGTTTAATGTTAATATTGCAAACACAAAACTAGCTCAACAGGTTGTATTTCAGCTCCGTTTTGAGCCTCCTATTTAAAAAAGTTAACAGTATTTTGCATATTTTGCCAGGTAGTTATGATGGTGGATAAGATCGGTTTCACATGTATTAATCGGCCGATCCCCCAAAATGAAGGAAATCAGGGCTGATAAATCGATGCAGCCCTAATCGGTTCCCATTAGTATTGATGTTTGAAAGCCTCCCTTATTGATTGTGATTATTTATTTCTGTCAAATCCGACGTTATTAGACCACGGGACAAAAGCAGAGCTTCTTTCTTGTCTTTTTTGTTGTTGTGATGGTGAAGCCAGCTGGTGACAGCTCAGTGAGCAGTGCGTTGGCGTGCTAACAGAGCGGAGCGCTTGTCAGTCAGTCAGTCAGTCATTGAGCAACCTGCTTGAAATGACGTCTGTCTCCACGGCTTCACCCGCCGAGCTTCACAAACACCACAACCAGACCGTGGGCCGGCTCCGTGGGTGTCTTGTGTAATTGGACCGCTCACGGAGGACAACTCGGATCAAAATAGTTCAGACCGACTGAAAATCAACGCCACGAGTTTGCTGATGATCCGTCATCAAGGCTCACGAGTGACACCAGGTCTGCTAGCTTCATCTGCCCCATCCATCGCACTTCACCTGCTCCGAGCTGCGTGGAGGTGCAGAGCGAGGACAGAAGATGCTGATTAGCATGTAGCTTTACTTCAGGTCAGAACTGCAGCATCTCTCTGGCTCTCCTCCGCCCTTCAGATTCCCAATAATCAATAGAGCCAGGCTGTCACTCGGCATGAGGGGGCAGATCCCCGGTAAGAGGAGAGATCTGGCTGTTTTGGAGCTCAGACAAGTCCTAAACAATGGCTTTGCAAGACAAAATGCTACATGCTAATGCATTAGAGATGCTGGTTTGTTGTCAGCATGCAGCGCTAGCAGGAACCGCTCCTCCTCCTGCAGTGTCACAATACGGATCCTGAGGTTTTTGCGCCTGAATTTCACAGTAAAATGCTTTTAGTTGGGTCAGAGTGAAGAGCAGGAAGAGATGAGATGAGATGAGATGAGATGAGAGGGGTTTCCTCTGCTGAATTAAACCAACTCTGATATTATTTAATGACGAATAAGCAGCTGGCAGCAGTTGCTGAGTGAGAGGTCAGGCATTTGCAGCTTGCAGGACTGCAACATGGGCTTTTAATGATGAGTCGGGACATTAGCATCACAATTTGGCACATTTTCATGAAATAAAAAACTGAAAGCAAACAGAAAAGACTCATTAGTTTGAGATTATCTGATAAGATCCTACAGTGTCAGCTCTGTTGTGATTAGCTGAATATCGGTTTTTGGTTTTCTCACAGAATTCATTGCAAGCAGTGAAATAAACCCTTCAGCTAATTAATCAGGCTGTATATTTGCACTTTTGATATAATCAGCTGCGGCCGATGGTCATTATGAATGTGATGAGCTGACAGTAATGAAAACTCTGCAGTGCAGGCAGACCTGCTGCTTCACATTAACTCTGCTCCTTTAAGTAGTACTTCTATGTTTGCATATATGAGGTACAGCTCAGAGTGCAGGTAAGGTCTAGTGTGGAAACAGTCATTCAGCTGAAACCCCCCCCCGGTCAGCCACTGGAGCTTACATTGTGTTTGTACTGGTGGCATCTTAACCCACTGCTCCCACGGTGTAGCCTGCTTTTCTCTTTTTCTGTCATTGTGCGAGTGACTCTTGGCTGCAAATTGTGTGTTTGTGTGTGTGTGTGTGTGTGTGTGGCCCCTGGCTCTGCTGTGGACAAATGAGTTGTAGAGCTAGAGGATCCTCTGCAGTCCACACGGGTCCCTGCATGTGAGTGTGACAGCCCAAGGTCCCCTCAGCGTGACACATTCACTTCTTCAGTTGGCTCTGTGTATGTTTATGTGTGTGTTTTGTGTGTGTGTGGGGGCTGCTGGAGGTAGATTTAGTTACCCTGGTGTCCTGCTGGGTGGACTGATTGTTGATGATGACAGAAAAAGGGGAGATGGATGTAAAAGACAGAGGATGGATCGATGCAGCAGCTCGTCTTTAAGCTGAAACTCTGTTTACTCCGTTTCCTGATCCGTGCAGGGGCTGCTTTACATGCACGCATCCCTTCTTATTCTTTGTTTCCTGAGCTGATCATCAACCTCACTGCTTGATGTGAAAGAGATTCATATTTTACATTTTTTAGTCAAAAAGCTCTCCTCACACTTTGCCTCTGTTTTGTCCCAATGAGCGGGTTTGCGTTTCTGTCTCATTGAGTAACATCTGGAACACGGGATTTGCTGCGGTTGCTGGTTTGGACACATGTCGGCCAGTTTTACTTCAGGTCAGAAACAGATCAAATGACGCTTGAATGAGATTTCTGAAATGTGGTAATAAGTTGACATTTTCAACACTTGATGCTGCGGCGCGGTTCAGAGTGAGCCGCTGGAATACGCTGCAGATGATAAATGTCAAGTTTTACATCAGTGGCTGAGAGTAGAGAAAAAAACTCAGGTCAGCTCTGAGATAATGTGGAAGGGGTAGAAATCCATTAGAGAAGGAAGCGCAGCAGGATAAGACGGATTGGACTTTGAGCAATAGGTGCAGTTCATCCTGGGAAATGGAAACAAAACCGGCTGAGGTGAAATCTGGTCTCCAAAACGGCGAGAACTCCCATGTATGATCCCAGATGTGTTCTCTTTCTGATTCAGCGTGAAACTACATCTTAGCCTTTTTTTTTCTCAAGTTGTTCTGTAACCGATACCAGTATTGCCAATGTCTCCGACACTGCCCCAAATTCTGGCATTGGTGATAACTAGAGTTCAGGCACCAATTCCATACCATATAATTTATTAAAATAAGCATCTTGTCTACTGATTCGCTCTATTAGCTCTGCGCCAGGTCTCCTCGCCACTGCACGTTCTCTGATTGCGTCATTGCACCACAGCCACTATTCGGCCTTGCTTTGAACTCCACCCAAGGTCGAATGCAGCTGTTTTTGCACTATATTCGGCCGAATAAACTCGGTTGGCCAATATTCGGTCCAACATCTGGGTTTGCACCATTGGCCAGATAAAATGAGCAACATGAAAAATCCAGTCAGGCTTTAGAAAGTTCCGACGATCCGACACGTAATCAGCTGATTTATCGCTGACAGGAGGCGGTGGCTCCTGCGATGACCAGTTAAACACGGGTTATTTTTTGGGTGAAAGCTGGTGGAAAAACATGAGATCAGGAGTGATAGCTTCGCTGCAGAGGACATCACAAGCTGGCGCTGCGCTCGACCGAACCCAGCCTCAGCGGGCAGAAAAAGTCCAATCTGGAGTTTTGCTGCAATCGATCCTCTCAGCTGTGTGTCATGAAAACGGCCGAGTGTGTCAGGGAGGAGGAGGAGGAAGGTGATCAGACTGCTAACACAGGCTGGTATCACACACACACATGCATCCACCCGAGCAGGTATCATTAGCCTTCTTCTCACATCTGATGCTCCAAATCCAAGATGGCCGTCTCAGGCCCTCTCCAGGAGAACCGTTGCTAGGCAACTCCCTCCCTGCTCCGCTGCGCTGCAAGTGGAAGATGGCGTCTCCCCACGGAGCGTGCGAGTGTGTGTCTGCGTGTGCGTACGAGAGGAAAGGCAAGAAGCAGGAATATTGTTACACTGCGGCTGAGCCGAGAGATGGATGCACACACACACACACACACACACACACACACACACACACTCACACACACAGCTGAGCAGAACAGATGAGCCGATTGGACCCAGATGTTCTGGCGTTTCTCCACCATCAGATTGTGAAAGCAGACTCTTTTTTCTCTTTTTTCATCTTCTTTGCACATCAGTGTTTCTGTGTGAGTCTGGCTCGGTTCTGCTGCGTGAAAACATGGAAATCTGATGCTCATTCTTCTTTCTTTCACTCGTTTTTTCAATATTTCATTGAGTTTGAAAGCAAAACGCTTTCACCTCGCAGGCACTACAGCTTTGCTGCGAGTTTGTCTGATTTTGTGTCTTTTGTTGATTCATATTCCTTTATTTTTCTTACGTTTTGACCAGAAGAAATGACTGTAGCAGAAGGTGTGAGAGCTTTACTGTGTTCCACGTCAGAAATATGAATCTTAACTTTAATTCAGTGCAGCTCTAGCTTGGAGAAATGTAGTGTTTTCTGCCCGATCTGCGTCTGTGGCCTGGATTCCTGCGACCATCTGTGTGCGAACAGCTAAGTTCATCTTTTCACGATCTGAACAAGAGCCCCCGCTCAGGTGTACTAAGTGATCTTTTTTTCAGTAGAAAAACCTTTTTACATCAGATAAACCTGAGATTATTTAGCGTGAGGCAGCTGCAGCGGTGCGAATGTGCGCTCACACAGCTCTGTGCTTTCCTTATCAACACACAATCTCCACAGCTGATTTATCTGAAATTCCTCTTTCTCATCGGGTGCATCGGGTTCCTTCATTACCACAAACACGCGGGGACGGAGTTTGATTTAATCCCACGTAAATCATCCCGCGGCAGGAAAGACTCACTTAGGCTTCGGATTAATCTGCTGCTGGAAATAGTCCCTGACTGACACACCAACGCTCTTTTCTAAAAAGTCTACAGCTGTTATGGAAACGCATTTTATTTGAAGGATAAAAATACAAATTCAATTTCTCTAAAAAAAGAGTCCACATCAGATTTTTTCACTAAAACAAAAGTGAATCTGCTAGTTGTTTGTGAAAGAGCTCAGTCCGGAAACCGCCGTATTTGTGGGATTTCTCTTTATTCTGAGCAGAGTGATGTTGTGGGAGTGCTGGTGTGGAAAGATGCGCCTCCTCTGTTATCATTGGATTTGATTAGACTTCCAGACTCTCTGGCAATGAAATGAGCATCAGTAATTAGCAGACTGGTGTGAGGCAGTTTAACAGCATTTAATTGGGACAAACAAGGAAGTATTAGCTCATATTAGTCCTGCTGCGAGGACCCCAGGGGGTTGGGACTGATAGGTGTTAGTCGTTTGTGTCGATTGGACGGAGGTTGCCGTGGTAACAGAGGCCTCGTCCCCCAGGGACTGAGGCCCTACAAACTGACCTTTGTCATTTTGTCACGGCTGCTGGTCGTTGAGACATGTTTTATCTTATTTTATTTAAAAAACTATCTCAGATGTGTTTTTTAAATGAAAATTAAAGGCAACAGAAAGGAAATTTATGATGTATGAAACTGCGGTTCCTCATTTGTGTGTTTTATTCGTCATTAACCCTTTTTCTCAGTCAAAAATAAATCTCATTATCTGACAATCTGAGCTGCTATAAGCTGTATTTAAGGCAAAACCCCCTAAAAACATGTTCTGGATTTCAGAGTCTCAATCATCTACAAACAAAGTGATGATATGTAAAATAGGAACGGCACATTTCTTCCTATGCGGGAAAACTTTAGCATTCCCTTTTAATTCTAGAAATATAATCTGAAAGTACTTTAGACCAGAAGCTGCAGATGGAGGCGTCAGAGCGTTAAAGTCTCTTTGCCATGGATTGTAAATATCAGACAAGATAGCGAGATTTATATGCAAACATGTAGCCCAGACAGGCATCACGTCAGGATAGAGATTTTTAATAAAAGCTCCCTCCAACCAAACTGTTGTTCCTTATATGTCTTTATTAAACAGCATAAAAATCAGACTGGAAAAGGGAAGCAAACTGGTTGTTTCGCCGTCTCAGGATCTTGATGATTTGCAGTTTTTTAATTTTATGAAGACCTTTTATGGAGGTGTGAGACCTGAAGGTAAGGAATGATGGGGTGATGCAATAAAACAATTATTCAAACCATAAAAGGCAAATCAACAGCAGATTTTGTTTGTCAATAAGTGTGACTCATTGAAGATCACAAGTCCGTCTGAGACCAACACATCGGTCAGACAAGTCACGGGAATTCAAATGACCAAAAAATTAATTGGAACCTTTTATTATTATTATACTTAGATTTTATGGCAGCTGAGATTTTGATAGCGCCTGTCTTAAAGACAAGGAGTTTGTCAGTGCTTCATCATCATCATCATCACTCACCTGCTGAGCCAACTTTCATCCCTGTGCTTCATAAACAACTGAACCGTCTCATGGCTATAAAGTGTTCGAACCGACGTGTGTGTCTTCTCTCTCCTCAAATTAGTTTTCATTTGTGGTTGTGTTGCATTCAGGTGTATTTGGTGACCTGAGCCGTCGATCCGCTCCTTACCTGCCACCTCAGATCAGCATTACATATGTGATGTAACTATTTCTTTTAAGCTCTTCAAGCGATGTTTTGGCCATGCCGTGTCTTTAAGGACAAGTTAGCCTTTAACATGAGGCTGCATGCCAGGCAGAAGTTCATGCCTGGCGATGATAGCCATCGCAGATCTGCAGGTTTCCGTTTCACTCCGTTACTGAAACAAGACAATTATTTTTAAGATCAAATAAGAAATGGGATTTTGGTAAACTCACTCTGCATTATCGTCGCTTTCTCATCATTCCTTTTCATCCACATTTATCACTTGATTTTATGTTTTATTTGTGTTCCCATTTTTATCTTTAATTAACCGTCAGAGGCAAACATTAAAGACTGAGAGAGATGGAAGAGACTGGGCGACGCGAGACAAACAGATACATTTAGCTCTGCAGTAGATTTCACGCATACTTTATAAAACGAAATAAAACATTTGAGGGAAAAAAAACTTAAATGATTGGCGATTTAAAAAAAAAAAAGAACAAGGACTTATGGATAAATAGTGGAAAGCGTCCCGTTCAGCCATCTCTAGCTCTCTCACTCTCTATTTATTTCTATCTGTTTACAGGGGACATCACTCAGAAGGGTTATGAGAAGAAGAGGTCCAAGCTGATAAGGGCATATACTGGAGGTAATTTAGCGACCTCTGACCCCTCCATACACCCCCCCACTCCAGCTAAAATATTCCCGTACCTCTAGTGGAGCATCGATCTGCTATTCATGACAAATACAGCCGCGTTGACGCCGTACATTACTATCGATTCAGTTTGCAGCCGCCGTCATTAGTGGATGTAGGTTAGGACTCCCTGGAGCTCAGCTTGGGCCTGCTCCTCCGTATCTGTTTCGGATCGCTCTGTAGTCACACTCACAGGCCCCGACAGGCCTCAGAGCTACTAAAACACACACCCATCCATCACACGCCCGGGTTTATCCCGTCATACATCACAGGCTTCAGCAGTAATGGGTCACGGGATACTGAGGGATGTTCTGTCACAGATAAAATGATCATGTTTTCTGTTTTTTATCCTTTGGTTATTTTATGTTATGAAGTCAGAAAAATACACATTTTTCTGCAAGATCAGGTCATCTCCATGTTTGTTTTTCCTTTTTTGGCACTCTACCTCTTGCTTTTGTCAAACGTGGTTGTGAATATGTGTCTGCGTGCACATATATGTGTGCGTGCGTCCGCCGGCTTATATGTCTGCCTCTGTAGGTATGGAAGGGCCCATGTCTCACCGGGCCCCACTCGGCCCTCCTTCTGCGGCCCGTTTCCACCGGCGGAGAACTTCCGGCACAAGAGACGAGCGCTACCGATCAGGTAAAGAAACTAGAAAACGAGAAACTATGAAACGTGTGAAGCAGAATAGAAACAAGTAGGCGAAACTGAACCACCACCTTCATTTGCTCTGTGCTTCCTGAGAGGATCCACGCACTTAAAGGGACATTTCAACTACAGCGGTGGAAAAGGTTTTTTGACACCCCATGCATTTGGTAAAAAATCGAATCCATTCCTGTTCATTTTCTCTCAGCACATTTAAAACAATAACATTGTACCAAAGCACTGTACAAAATAAGCTAATGATAGAATAGAATGCATGCAAAGAATAAAAAATAATAAATACATGTTCAAATTAAATGTTCAAAATAGTGTGCACGTGCAGTTTCTTTTTTACAGCCATAGCAAAAATATGCAACAAAGCCTGAAAAAAGCCATTAAAATTCTTTAATTTGACAATATTTGTGATTGTGTACATTTTTAAGGGTGTCCGAAAACATTTTTCCAACGCTGTATATTTTTGGAATATATTCTAAAACACATGTTTGGCAAGTAACATAATACTGTTAAATGTACTTCAAAAGATGGCATATTTAAATAAGTATGAAGAACATTTCTCTTAAACTGCTTAGTTGATGTTTTTAGTTATTTAATGTTTAAGTTTACTAAGTATTTTTATCCACAGCTTTGTTAATAGTAAAAAGCCTTATTATGCTTATTTCCTGGTTTGTATTTGTTTTCTGAGTCTCCACTAATGAAACCTCACAGGTCACAGTTCAAAACAATAGAAAAGAAAACATGGTGTCTATGTCACTTGCCTTTTATTCGGCCTCTGTATTTGTTCTCATGTCTCTTTAAAAAGTTACTTTCCTCTGATTGGCCAACATCATGAGGTCTCAACATCCATTTCCAGTAAGCTGTTCAGCTTTTGTTTCACCAGCTTTAGCCTGAGGGAGTCGGACATATTTATTGTATTAATGTTAAATTTGATATTAAATATTGAATTTATATTTATATTTAATATTTAAATTAATATTAAATATTAGATTAATATTACATTTATAAATATAAATTTCCTGGGGTAATGAGTCTATTAGACACATAGACTATAAAAATAATGGACAAACCCTAAAACCACGTGACCCATAGGATTCTATTGATCTGAAGTTGTGCACATTGGGCGTTTCCTTCCTCCGCCATCTTGGCACCGTCACGAGTCTCGTGACTGCCGCAAAGCCCATAAATGGCCGACGACGAGGCACGGAGAGGGGGGCTGAAAGCGTGGGGAGGGATGATTGACAACTACCAAACTCCGTGGTACGAGCTCACAAAGCTAACCCGGAGCTAACGGGAGCTAACCAGCCAAAGGTGGAATGCTGGTTAAACATATGAAGCGCTGTTAGCGGCTAAAAACCGCGGTTGTGCTATGCTAGGCCTCGGTTTCCCGGATGTCTGGGACCTGTCAATCAAAAGGACACGCCCACAATTAATGAAGACATTTAGGATTAAATAACATATAAACGGAGGCGCTAGAATTTTTTTCACTCTCCCCACAGTTGTCACGAAGGTAAACCTGACATTTTAATCCTAAAATGGTTTTTTTGAACCAGGCTGTAAGCATGTTTAATTCTGCTGTAAAGTTGCCGTTTTTAACATGGGGCCCAATGGGAAATTGCTCTGTTTTGCAGCCAGCCCCTAGCGGATGAAGAGGGAACTGCACTTCCGCATGGGTATCACTTTTCTAGCGGAAGGTTGCCGCTTGATTAGACAGGATTCTGATCACTTCCATCACTTCTACTGTCTCTAGTTGTGGCAGTCTTTCAGAACTCAAAACTGCTTGAGATCTTGGAGGAATATCTTATCTTAAGTTTCAAAGCTCCGGTTAAACATTTCAGATAATTTACGAAAAGGTCCTGCATGCTTTTGTCTATTCTTCTCCTGGCCACTGTAATTTATTGTACTCAGGTATCAGTCAGGCCTCCCTCCATCGACCTTGCTTGGCACAAAATGCTGAAGTGAGACTCATTACTGGTGCAAAAATAAGTATGATCACTCCCTGTCTGCGTTTCCCGTCACTGGCTTCCTGTTAGATTTAGCCCTTTAAAGCCCAACCCAGGAAAAACTGGCGTAAAAAGTCAAATTTGTAAAATCTGAAGTACTTATTTAACTCTTTAACAAAATGTGTAAAGAAAAAAACAATTGTTAGGGATGGTATATCTACCATTCATGGCATGTGACAGGTCAAAATTAATATAGTGCAGTCTTCTGCTTCCTGGCATCCATTAGGGGGCAGAAGACAAGTTTCACATTGTATTTTGCAAAGTTTTGAGCAAAGTTTTTACCATAAAGTGATGAAAAATGTCTCAGAAACATATGTATCAAATATTATACATTTTGGCTTCAAAGGGTTAGGATTGATTTCAAAATCTGAACACTCACCTTCGAAACCTAAATGTCAGATTAACTAACCTGGTATGACCATCCGGACCGGAATCCGTTTAGCTTTCCCACCTATACCAGACAGAGCCCCCACCTAATAGAACTCTTTTCACTCACACCTCATCTTTCGATACCCTTAAAACCCTTAAACTTTCCTTTTTTGGAATGTCTTTGGTATTATCTGATGAACATTGTTGCTTATCAGGCTGCCTGGTTGCCGTTATGTGGGGAGGGGGTGCTACTTTGTTGTTATAACTGATACTGTTAATGTTCTAACACAGGAGGATGCAAAACGGTCAGCTGCACAGCTCATTACTGTCGCTTCTTTCAGAGAGCCTTTTTACCATAAACTGATCCTCCTCTGCTGCCCGCTCCTGACTTCCCATCTGTTTCTCAGACGTCCACACAGAGGCGGTGCAGGCTGTTTTGGCACGACATGTGGAGAGGAAGATGGCGGTGCCGATGCCCTCCAAAAGACGTTCTCTGGTGGTTCAGACTTCCATGGATGCCTACACTCCTCCAGGTGATGACACACAGACAAAAACCTGATTGCTTACTAGAAGGCTTCCTTTCCTGTCATTTTTGCTGTTGTCAGCGGAGTGACAGATGGTGTGAAACGTGGTTTTATGATTTAAAAAAGACAATAAAAGCAGATTATCGTTTGACCCCAGGCAGGCTAAACTTTTAGACATTTTGGTTCCAGTGGAAACTCATCACAAGCTGCACTAACTGACAGATTTACTCTAAAAACAAAGTATACATTTTTGAAATCACTGAAATATGAGAACTATAACCACTAAACTGTGGCTGGAAAAGGCTTGCAGAGCTGACCTTTACCTCAAAAATGAGCCTGTTAGATTGATCATAATCAGAGTCGATGGCATAATTTTTGGTGTTGATTGAATTTTAATGAAGGAAATATAATAACTTTGTCCCTCCGGTAATTTGCTTTTTAACCTCTGAGAAATCTGTTAAGTGAAACTGACATTTCACCAAAGGCTCGTCTAAGTTTTTGTCCGAATATTAAACACTGTTGTTTGATTCAAATCCAAGTATTCAGCTCAAACTGATCCTGCTTTCACGTGATTAACTCTTTACTGAAGCTCAGTCTGAAGCCCGTCTGTGCAAACTGGCTTAGAGATGGCTGACCCCTAAAATATTTATTGTTACTACATATAAAATCAAAACTGAGGCTTACATACAAGATCCAGACACAAAAATGTCCGCATAACACTGTTTTCCACTCTGACCACAGTTACATGGCACTGGACTCCAGTGCATATTGTATGTATAGATAGATATAGAGATAGATAGATATAGAGATAGATAGATATAGAGATATAGAGAGAGATAGATAGATAGATAG
>JAVQJG010276388.1:0-11828 GCA_036024015.1 Craterocephalus amniculus
TACAACTTGTAAATACACAAACACGGACAATGTTGCTATTATCTTAGCAAATAGCGAACTGCCCTACAGTATGGAGTGATCTATGAGGGAATTTGCCCTTTTGCCATGGCGCATGGTAGTGACGTAATCGCTTTTGCAGGCAGATTGCAGGCCAGCAAAAAAAAAGCCTTGAAAGGACCCCGGAATAACAACAACAAAAGAGGTACAGGCTGCATACAGGTCTCGGAGGGATCTGACTAGCATTTGCTAACAACACATTGGTAAAACGAAGGCGTTTTGAGGCAGATAATGCCTTATTAAGTGGGCGAGCAACGATTGGGCGATCGCTCCCGTTATATGAATTTATGCTGATCACGTGTTCACATAAATATTTTTTTTGATGGAGTTCGAGTTGCGCCGTAACTGTCTGGGTGAGTAAATTATCATATAGCATGCTACAAAATAGGGACAGGTTGAAAAATACCAAAGTTATCCTTTAACAAAAAGTGCATCTAGAAGGGATCAGATACCCATCCTTTAAAAAATGTCTGATTTTTTACAGTAAGAATGTAAGTATTTTGTGACAGATAACTTTTCTAATTTTGTAAGGCTTTAGCAATGACCTACATTTCACAATAATCTTTTGCCTTTAGGTCTTTGTGGTGTTACTGAATATCTAATGAAAGCTACAGAGATGGAACGAACCAAGTTTTCTGTGATATCCCATTAAGTGTCAAAGGGAAGAAAAAAGAATAGCAGAAATAAATGAAACAATGTTAAAATAAGAGAAGACTGGCAGAAGATGAAAGAAGCAAGAACTGAAGAGTGAAGAAAGGAAAAATTAGGAATGTGGAGCATCCAAAGTTAATTTCACTAGATTTATGGCTTGGATCATAAGTACTTAAGAAAAGTAGGTACAAATAAGGGAAGAACACTGAACCAAAAAAAAATGAATGAGGGGAGGGATAACATAAGCTCCTCAAAGACTTGGGACCTGATTTAGCAATATCCAAAATAGCAAGAGCAAAATAAATTGCACCTGTTCTGTTTCCATTTGCAGGTGATCTACTAAGATTGCACTACTGACGCAAACAGTCTTATTTAAATGAGAAGTTAGCGTGCCCAAATGATTGATTGTGTAGGAGATCAAGAAAGGCACAAACAGACAATAAATGGAGATCAACATATTAGTAGAAGAGACTACATATGGAATATGGAATCTTAATGTGACCAGAAGGACTGCAATATGGGAGAAGAACCTCAAACAAGGCTAAAACGAGATATTAGATTAAGAACAAAGAAAAAAAAGGTAATAATAAAACCTCAGCAAATAAGAGTCATGAGAATGCATTCAGAGTTAGACTGATGCTCCTCTGCAATCCTGCAGCATTTGATTATTGCTTCTAATCAAGCTGCCACTGTTTGCGCACATATGAGCCAGTTTACAGCTGCTTCTCAGAAATGCAAAATATAGGTGCAAAAACAGCCAGCCCAATTCATTTTTGTTGCCAGGTAAAATATAGAAAACACAGGACACAACTGTATATGTGGGTTCTTTACTCTCGACTGCCCAAGAGGGAAGACAGAAAATAAACATGAGCAGCATTAATCAAAATGAGATTTATTGAGTGGTCTTTTCAAGTTTCTTTTTCTTATAATACAGACAACACATTAATCTTAATTAAGCTGTACATGAACAACTGATGCGGTCGCTATAAGAAAAGAAAAGAAACCGGTGTATATCAGTCTCAATACAAAAGGGACATCGGATACATTAATAAAGAAAACAAAACAATGCATTCAAAATACTCTCTGTCCAGAATGTCCGAATACATACACCTTACAAATTGCAGCTTGAAGCTGCCTCATATGGCCTCACGCAGCTCTGCGTGGTAGGAAAGATAACAGTCATGCACAGCTTTTCAAAACGATCATTTTACATCTGCAACATGAACAAACTAATGACACAAAATAAACTTACAGTTTATTCAGAGCCACCTGGTGGCGAAAGTGGGAACTGGTTTTTCCACCTGTCTACATTTTATTATTAGTAAATCATATTGCATTGCAAGGCTGATTTACTTTAATCTACTCGTCCAATGAAACGCCGAAAGTGCATATTTGTTCAAGGCAAAAAACGCAAAATGGATAGCAGTCCTATTCTGCCCATTTTTCAGGTGCGTTCCGCGATGCATCAGCTTAGCAACATGCAGCATGTTTTTGCACCTGTTTATCAAGTTTGTACCTGTTTTCATAGGCGCAAACCTTAGATAAATCAGTGCCTATGTCTTTCAAAGTCTACAATTTTGCAACATCTCAGCTGTCTAAAGACCTATTTGTTGAAGTGATGTACTGTAACATAGGAACTAGAATTTGCTGGGGTCAGACTACGCTAAAAAAAAAATCTATGACAAAGCAGTGAGACTTTGTGAGAGGGTTTTTTAAGAAGTTGAGCAAAAATGGAGAAAACAAGAATGGAATACACACAAAACAAATTAAATGGGTTCACTGGGTACATTTGCCAATAGTTGGAGAGGAGGGAGCATCAAGTAGAGGAGAATGAATCAGGCAGCGCAAGAGAACAGATTGGTCGTAAATGCAGAGAGATAAACTAGATGAAGAAAAGTCAAGTTGGGTGCTTTAAAGGAGAATAAGTTATGAGAAAAAGCAAGGATGAATTGCAAATGTGGGAAACAGCACTTAAAAATGCTGCACCATAGCAAAGGAAAGAGGAGCTCGGAGGGGAGAAAACAAAACAGAACACATCCCTGTGGTCACAAACAAATGTTCATTAAATTAGATTATCATTATCACACTCATTAAACTGTCATTATTAGGATCACAAACACAGATACTACTTAATTTGTCTTCCGCATTTTCCCTTCCAACTACACTGTCTTCCGATCATGTTGTTGCTATGAGGAAACTAATCAAATGACTCTTAGAAGCAACAGCCTTTAAGCTTTGAAGTTGTTAATGGCTGATTTCTCCTCATCAATAACCCGAAAAAATGTGACTTATGACAGTGGCTTGCATTAGATAGACCCAAAAGCATGCAGTGTGTTTAACTAATCAGATTTCGAGTTCGGAGTGGGAATTAAAGAATTTAGGACAGAAATATGGAAAACATGCTGCGAACAAACTCTTGGCCAGAGGAAGCTGTCTGCCCAAGCATTGAACAGTGATGGGCTTCAGAGATGAGCCCAGACAAACAGACTTAAGCTGATACCCCCCACCCCCCACCACCCAGCCCCTTAAAAAATAACATTTGGGACAAGAAATCAGATTCATAGACAGATGTTCATGAGAGAAGCAGAACAAACATCTGCCACTAAGTCATTTAATAAAAACAGACAAAATTAATTCAGGGAAATATTCTTTCAAATGTAAATACTGACTGACTGGTAGATAAATTACATTAGATTATGACTTGAAATTTGGAGTATTAAATTCTTTTTTTTTTTTTGAGGAAAGAGTCAGATTTGTTTTGAAAACTGTTCATGATATATGTTTCTAAAATGCAAACTTAGTGCTAACACACTGAGGCCCAAATCTTACTAAATGTTTGTGCCTCTTGAAACATGCACAAACTTGATAACAGGTGCAAAAACATGCTTCAGATTATTTACTAACAGAGCACATCAAATATTCCACCTGTTAAATGCGCAAAATAGCACCATAATTCATTTGATGTTTTTGCCTTAAAGGAATGTGCAATATAAGCATTTCTGCCAAAAAGCTCTTCACGTGCAATGTGATTTACTAAACATGGAATTGATTGCTTCTGTTTTTGCGTATATGTTAAGTGCTTCTGAAAGGCAGGCGTTGACTGGCTCAAAAAATGGCGGCACTTGGATGTGACAAAACACCCTAATAATGCAGAATGCATATCAGTCTGGTTTACAATATCATGAGCAGTTGGTGACAGTGAATGAGACTCTGAAACAGATTTTAACATAAAAAAAATATATTTTGTTTGAATGTTTAGATCACAACTGCTCTTTAGACAAACATTGTCAAAAGGAGGTGCATTCACTTTTGTTATTTCAATAATTTTTGTTTTAGTGCATGTTTTAATTTGTGCACCTTGTTCTATAACCGGCTATAGCTTGTCATACCCCGGTATTCCAGTTATCCTCACTCTCTTCCCCTCGCAGAAAGTGAGCCGCACCTATTGCCCAATACTGGTCAGAAGAATCCCTTCTGTCTTATTTGTCGCAATATAATTAAGAGCAGTCTCTTTATTTCTTTTTCATCAAATATGTTGCTATCTCTTTTTAACCACATCTTGTGTTCCTTTTTTCCAACTACATTTACTTCCTTGCAAATATTCTCCTATCTTGCAATCCTTCTGATCATGTTAAGATGTCTTTTCATATTTCTATTTGCCTCTTCCACTAATATTTTGATCTCAATTCGTTTGGATTTTGTTCTACATTTACGGCTTTCTCGCTGTCCAAGTACACTCTCCACATTGAATCAACTACACATGCTCAAACCTTATATAAATAAGGATGTTTACCCCCATTACAATTACGCAATAAGTTTAAGATCACCCACAAATAATGGAAACATAACAGGTGAAATATATTTGCACTTCACCTAATTGTGCGCTCTCTGTTGGGGATCTTAGTAACTCGGGGACTGAGACTATAGGGATGTAAGTTGATGCAGTACTATACATGATTCAGACCGTATTGCATCTCTTTACAACCAGTTAATCACATTAACGATTCATTACCTTTCAAACTGCAGAGTCTGTTCAAATGACATGTTTGAAATGCAGTAGAGTTGGAGTGTTGGAAAGAAAAACCTATGGAGGTGTATTATAAGGTCTCATTGGCCTGTAAAATGTTATATGGAATATGGCTATTTCAGATGAGAGACCATATAGCAGTGAGGGCTTGGGTTATGACCAATTCACAGAGCAGATTATCAGCAATGACCTACAGCCTTACGGAATGCCTTACCCTAGCCTTCGCTATACACTGACTTAATTAGGAAAAAGTGTTCTTAAGTAAAAGTAAGGGTAATTGAAAAACATGCAGTTGTGTAAAACTAAGACCAATACAAATCTAGTTGGCATTTGTGTGTTGGATTTGTTTGAGTGTGTTGAGATGACTGACCTATTTTAAACTATTGCAAATTTATACATCATTGCTTTGTTCCCCGATGAGACCCACAAAACCTACAACATCCTAAATTGTTTAAATTTGTTTTTCTGCAAGCATTTTCAGCCTGTGCATACAAATGTTTTGCAATTACTACAAAAGCCTGCTTTCTTCAGCTGTTTATAAAAAACAACTATGAAATATTAAGCTGCAAAAGCCCTTCAGTTTGTTTCTTGACCAGTCATTTCATATTTAATAAATAGCAATTTTTAACAAGGCAGAAGTGAGATGTATAAATAAAATAAATTATATGATGCAGCAGCAAAAAACATATCATGAAGCAAAACGAGCTCAAGTAGTTTTCATCAAACCTTATACCTCATCGGGATGGGTGTGAAAACTTCTTCCCTGGTTGTGAATAGGCAGCAACATCTTCTTACAATAAAGTCACACCCAGGATTGATTCCATGGGTTATCATCCTAAGTTTAAACTCTTTTTTTGTCTTAAGTTTATTTATATGCATTGGGAAATGTTGTCATTTTATGCTGTTACATCAAATAGTAAAGGTGGGCTCCAGCAATATACAGTGTATGCTGTTATTTCCATGCTCTGTTATGAATGGTATGTTGCTATATAATGTATTTTCCATTCAGATTCTTTCTCTCTGCACAACTCAGTTTTCAAAACCACTGAAAGCTGAGAAATGGAGGAATTAACATCAGGTCAATACATCTGAAAATGGAACATGAAACATTTAACCACACAATTCAAAGTAAGAAAAAAACATTTAATATTCTTGTGGTGCTGGCAGAACAGCTGCTAAATAGAAGTATTCACCAGACCTCTGGGGTGAGTCTTGTGATATCTGCCACCAGGACAATGCTAGGACATTGGAACCCTTAGGTCCAATGGGTCTAGGGCTGGAGTGGTAAATCAATTTTGTTTCCTCTCTCTGTTGTGTTCCTGAGCATTTTGTGTGGCAGTCTGTGCTGCCCTGTTATAAGAGACCATTCCTACAAGTAGGTTATAATTTGTTGTTGGTCTGCATTAATATATAGATGGTTGTGTTTCTGTCATATCATTGGTAATGAAGCATGACCTTTAATGTATAACACTGAATAGTAACAAGGTGTTGTTTTACTCACCTGGTTTTCATGAATAAGTGGAATAAGTGTGGCTTTAAAGATAATACTGCTAGAAAAAGACAATGACTTCATAACATTGTGAAAAAATGTGAGGATGTATCTCTCTTTGGGATATTATGCAAACCTTAGTACGACTACAGACCAGGCCAGTGAGGAAGTAAAGTAGTAAGTAGTAAGATTTGCCTGCATTGTCAAGTTCTTGGTATGTAAGAATGAAAGTAATCAGTGACTATCTGTCAGAATGAGCATCCCATCCACCTCCACTTACTGTCCTCCAACAGTAGTGTGTACTAAGTAATTGTGACACTGCCTGTGCCTAGTAGGAATGTGCTTCCTCACGCCACAGCTTGGATTAAATTGTCGGTGAAAATCTTGAGTCATATCGTATTTTTTGGAAGAGTCCAGAGAGAGCAGCAGTGTAAAATGATCCTTTTTCCCCCAACCGGCAGGAGCTGATTAAATCCTTCTTGAGAAACAGGCCCAGGTTTAGACTCACGCTGCTATCCTAAATAAATTATTCTACTTGCTACATCAGACTCTTATGCAACAATATAGCTTTCCTTTTCTGCTCCATGTGTTTCGCTCAGTCTTTTATGCTTTACCCCTCTCAAATACACTTCCTTAAAGTTTTCTATGCGTAAGTTTCCACATCATTCGCTCTCTCTTTCTTTCTCTCTCTCTCTCTCTCTCTCTCTCTCTCTCTCTCTCTCTCTCTCTCTCTATTTAACAAAAGGCCAGGTGTGGTACTAGTGCCACCTTTTGACTAATCAGAAGTTGTGATAAAACAAAAGTAAGACAAGAGCATTCTTCACATTTTAATAGCAGTCATATGCAGGCCATCATTCAGAGGCTGCCTCTAGCTGTGTCATTTTTCTGCCATTTTGTTTTTGATTGGCTTATAATCAGAAAAACACTTGAGCAAACTTTTCTCCTTTTTCATTCTGCACTAAAGCAAAGGGATTGCATGACTTACAGAATGAGCCTCCATTTCTATGTTTTCTTCCATTTCATAGATTCTAGGATCCAGTGTGAGTAGTCAGGAAAACAAAATGTCTGTTTTCTTTTGATGTGACATTAATGTTCCCCTCAGAAGATTCAATGGTCTGCTCAGCTGAGACAAGAGATATCAGAAAATCTTTCACCTCTCAAAGAAAATCTCATCTCGTCTAATCTAACCTTGATGCAAAAAAGGGTGAATCTTTCAAAAAACCTTTAATGAAACCTGAACTCACACAAATACATGCACACCTGCTGAAGAAATAGAGCAGAAATAGTTATGCAATGAGTGCTTAAAATGTTTGCATAAATTCTCCTTTCACATTATACCTACTAGTGCGGGTAATTGAGATTTTGTTTCACCGTGAAATACAACTACTACAGTGCATTTCTAGCTCAGTGATCTATATGCAGGAAAATGCTGAGATAACGTTCATTTTTTGCTTTAACAAAAGCACACTTACCTATCTATCCCTCTATGCCTTGCTCTCTCTGTTATACACACACACACACAAACACATAGCAGCAAAACAAATCCAATTTTTTTAAACCAGGTTTTCCTAGCTCCTCCCACTCATTTGGGCTTCATGCATTGGTTGGTGAATTCATTTATTCTTTTTATCAGCTCACTCTACAGATAAAGGACCACAAGCCCATATTATTTATGCACCAGTCGTTTTACCCCTCCGAAAAGTTCTATTATTGGTCCATGATGCCTGATCTTGGCTTTTGCTTTTGGCTTTTTTTTTTCTGTTTTGTCTTTTTTTTTGTAAGGGGGTTCCTGTGTTGGTTCCACTTAGTCTTCTATTTAATTTACGTTTTACACCTGGGAAGTTACCGATTACCACACTTACATTGCATTATTCATTATGTACTTTGTGTTGATACTTCTTGATTTCCTGTGGTGAGTGTCTAATTTCCCTTCCTGCCTTGTTACAAGCTAGCTCATTTCTATTTCCTCTCCAGTTTTGCCCACTTGGATTTATCTTGGGTTTATGGAGTATCCTGCTAGATGTATGCATTAGGCTACTCATCCTTTCTGTATTAGAGTTGATTGGAGTTACTTGGACTCCTCATCTGTCTGCCTTTTGTCCATTACAAATAGCCTTGGCATGGCTTGTGTTTTTCTATGGCTACTGTACTCCATTGTCACACTGGGGTTATGGATAAGGATGAGCAAACAGGAGCAATGCACACATGCTTTTAGATTATTTTAGGACAGGTATACCATAATGCCCTGTAATGAGTCGTTTCTTTCTCCATTTGTCTTAGATGACTGGTCATGATTTAGTCCAAAGCTGCCTCAAACAGTTAATGTTTTCTTTGGTTTTCTTTGACCGAGTACTGTTTTACTTGTCCGACAGAAGATTGTGTTTGTTTTTTTGAATATGATTTAGTGTTTATTGACCAGCAATTCCCAAGCCAAGAGCAAGGGTCTGTATTTTGGCAGCCGGCCGAAGGAGTACAGCAAGTTTTTATCATACAATCTTATAGAAATCTTATAGAATTTGAGTCATTGTGGGAGAAATGTACTTCAGAGGAAGTAAAATTTGTTACAGTCTGCACTCACGAATTGTATGTATGGACCTGCAAAAGCCAGGAGAGTCACTGGGAGTTTCAAATTTCAAAGTAGAAATGATCAAAAAGTGTGTAGTTTGAAAATCACTAAATATTACCTACCATACAGTATGAACATCTGCCTGCCTCATCTCACTGAACCCTTGATGGAAAAAGCCTTTTATTTGCTCTTTAAAAAGCTTATTAGTATTATAGATATAACGCATCATGGATCGATATATTTATTCAATACATTTATTAAATTCAAGGCAACACATTATCAAATATTACTGTGAGCTTGGTGTGAGGAAACAAGCCCGGTAAAAGTTTCTAAAGCAACAGAGCTGAACTTTTTAAAATTTTCATGTGTCCTTCATAGTGCATTGCAAATGCTTGAAACACCAGACACTGGCTTATTACAGCCCCAACAACACTTAAATTCAAGGATAGTGTTCCAAGATGATAAATGAGGCTCAGTTTATTCATATTATGTGGTTTTCCTTGAAATCACCCACAAACACACCTCACGTAAGTATGAGGTTGCAACCAATTGCATATATTATATGTGTTATATTACAGTGTTATACAATGTAAACTGAAGCTTTAAAAATAGCTCAATCTACTGTATAAAAATGTGCTAATTTCAGACAACACATGAAGTATTTATGGGTTTTCAGACCTGCCAGTGGACATATTAGGCTGTATTAAGCCATAGAGGTAATTATGTTAAGGCAAAAAATGTTTTCCATATTAGTGTACTTGATTTAGGGATAAAGATGATTTCAGACTCTCAATCTGATCCTCTCTATATGTTATGAATCTTAACCATAATTTGAGAGGATCTATTTATATTGGCATTAATTTTCTGCTGAAGGAATAATGGCATTTAGCTATGGATTGAATATGAAAAAGTTGGTAAACAACCAGTGGGCTTTGTGCTTCAGTCCTTATATCTGGTCTTTTTAATATATTGTACTGTCCAGCACAGGTATCAGCCTCCTGAGATGAAGAATGGAGCTATGAGCCAAATACTGCAGGTCTTTAAAAGGTCACTTGAAGTTGCTTCCAACAGTCAACAAATCCCCTTATATGCTTATATGAATATGTCTACATTTACAGCATTTGTACAGAAAGAACAAGTAAAAAAGTTGATCTTTAATAAAATTTTCCCTTTCGGTGAATTTAGCTATTAGCTTATGCTGTTACTAAGACATAACACACAGACCATACACAAATTGCAACATAAATCACTGATAACTCATTTACGCACATAGATTGCATATTGTGTGCATGACTAATGAAAACTAGTGTGTTTATTGACCACAAGTATGGATTTACTGATAAATCTTTTTTTTCCCCCACGACAAGAGTTGAGCTCTGAAGCGCTTAGACATTATAATCACTCCCAAAAGACATTCAGCCCCTTTTGTACTAAAAGCCTGTTGCAAACTCAGTCATTACAGTAACCACTCTAACCCACCTACCCATAAATTCCCCTTGGACATCATCTGATAAGTCAGAGAAATGTTATAAACACACAGCAAGTATAGCATGGACAAATTGTTGCCGCTCTTGTGTATTAAAGTAAAGAACAAGGTCAAACAAGAACTGATAAATACATTGCTTACTGAGCTGTTAATTACCTAAATATTTGTGAATCCTCTTTTTTAAAATCAAATATCTGTTTGAATTGAAGTAATAGAAACCACACATAGTGAAGTGACATTTTTTTCATTTCTATTCTGCAATGGAAAATGTGTAGAAAAGTATCAAGAGTATCGAATCACACTCAAATGTACACATTTTTTATTTATCTATGACTTGTATCTCACTCCCTGTATCAACATTTGTGCTGAACTGTCTTACCAGAGAGATAAATACTAAAACTGTTTGATACCTGCAGCAGAAGCTGCCACTGTTGGCTGTGACTCAGTTTTACTAAGCCAGGTATGGATTTCCCTGGACAGCACTGCTGTTTTGCTGTCAATAGCAAACAGACTTTTTCTCAGGGTAAGGACACTCAGTACAAGGCTTGTCACTATTTATTTGTCCTGAACACTCCCAATACAAGAGGCGTGGCACACCAGAGATGTACCACTATTTTTTAAGTTATATTCCTAATCTCAAGAGTATAATGTATTTTTCACGCGCAATGACAGAAGTGATGTCCGCACTTTAAGGCTGAAAAGTCATGAACATAATTTATTTCTCAAGCATTAAGGCTAAAAGAATGCTAACTTCTTCAACTTGGGCTGAATATATTCTTTTTGCAAAGGATAATGTTATTTTTTCTCATAAACTCAGCAACCTAATAGCTGACAAGTTCTAGTTCAGTTGAATTTTGAAGGTGGTGATAGGAGTTTAAAAAGTATATTTCAAATCGAAATACATTTAAACCTTCGATTAAACCTTACATGTACAAAACAACTGAATTTTCTGCTTAAATACAAAATTATTATTTTTTACTCTCAAGTTTTAAATGCTGAACTCTACAATGCAATTAATGTTTGAGTATATATTTAGAAAACAGCTCTTTATATGTTATTAAAAAGAAGGGCTGGACTTGGAATGGGATAATTCCACTGTTATGAATGTTTGTTATGGTCATGACCTTGATTCCCCATTGACCAATATTGATCTTCAGTAAACAGAAAATTGTATTGTAATCTCAGAAACCACTGTTTGTTCCTGGAAACCATAGCCTGCTGGAAAAAAAATCAAACAGATGGAAAACAAGCTCAAAACAAGGGGAAACTTAAACCCAGTAGTCCATTAGCATGAATTAGATCTTTGCATTTTATGCTTCAGCAAACTGTATAAGCATAAATCAGTACTGAAACAAAAGAGCCTCGTCCGTTATAACCTATTAAATAATTAAGTAAACTATTATGTAAAAGTCCCATTATGCTCCTTTTTCACAAGTTTCCAAGGTCTTAAATACATTTCAAAAGCTTTTTATATATTTGCACACACACTTACGTGTAAATGCATATAAAACTATAATGTACATATACTTACACATACAGGTCTGTCTCAGAA